>CAHIKZ030000278.1:397500-502500 GCA_903632075.3 Acanthosepion pharaonis
TTTATGTGGATGTCTGTGTACACAAATTTATATGAGATATTGTGCGCTCCTTTAAGCTTACAATAGCAAATATTGTTTTAGATCTTCTGAATTTATATTTCTCCAATGTTTTATGTACATCTTCGCAAATTCACAAATATACATAAATCTCTGTATATATGCGTTCGTTTATTTCTTGTAATCTGTGTACAATATTATATCAAATTTAGTGAATTTCTTGTCTAATATATGCCGACCGGGTCCAGGCGTGGTGTAGAGATTAAATATCATTCGAAATTATTTTGCTTTCTAATGTTTCCATGTTATGTTGAAGACTAGCCGACGTATCCTCACGTCTGACGAAAGACACCCGAGAACGTTTACTAAAATACACTGATTTACTCTCGAAGAATTTAACCACGAGTCGAAATCTAATTTCCTACCTTAAAAGGATTCACCAATAAAACTAAGTAATGGCCAAATACCTTCATGCTAAAATTGGAAGAACTATCCTTGCCTATTTGAAGGCACATGCACTTTATAGATTTTTTCAATGTATAAATAAATGAATATATGTATCTAGTTAATACTGATATAGAACTGTACATAGTTTTTATAGATTAATAATGATTTTTTAGCTATAAATTATGTGAAATTTTCGGTATAAAACTTGCCATAAAGCTTGTGTAGACGGGCGGTAAAAATGATGGTAATTTGTTAGAAAGATTTTAGTGAAATGCAATGAAACAAAATTCTAGAAACAATGTATTAAAATTCAATAAACCGGATATAAAATATTTGCAAATTAACATGGAGTTCAATGGACCCATTAATTAGTCTGCTCCCTTTATATTTTGTAGACGTTCAATGGAGACTATGATTTATTCGATACTCCTGGTTTTATATAATCTGCCTTTTTGCTCTGTCTTTTAATGATAGAAATATGATGTTTAATATCACTGTGAAATTTAAACATTTCACGAAAGAAAAAAAAACATTAGCAGCAGAATGTGAGCAAAAACAAAACCGATTTCAAGATCGAAATTAAGCATGACAGTCACTTAATAGAGAAAGTAATATATCTTTAATCTTTTCTAAGATACAACGTTTCAGATCCTAATCTAACAATTGGGCAATTTCGCACTTAAACAATATATTTCAACAAAAATACTAATACATCGGTTTAATTGCCCCAAAAGTAGAGCACCTAATGTTATTTATCAATCCACCATATAACCTATAGATATTAAATCAAACCACCAAGTTTATAATGGGATTTCTGCGAGGGAATGGAAAAAAGACGTTATAACCACAGGCACACTTTTTCCAACCCAAGGTTAAAACACCAAACTATTCTCTCCCAATTTTTTTTTGAAATTGAGTGAAAAAGACCTGAACTATCAAATTAACTGGGAATTTATAGGTTTTGCTCAGACGCCAAATAGCTTTAAGGGTAGAGGTAATTTATGTTTGGAGGATAAAATTAAAATCGTTAAATTTAAGAATCAAGATATTGTCCTAAACAAAATGAATGAATTGGTTCTGAGCACATCAGCGGTTAACCAGTCAAAGATTTGAACGTTGGCTCAGGCGAGAAAGACATTCTGGCGCGACACAGAGAATCAGTTTTCTTGCGGTAGATGAAGATATTGATTTAGTTTAGTTGTTCCATCTCAGGTCAGTGGAAAGCGTGAGACCAAGCAGACGCGGAGAGACGATATCGGGCATCAGCCATTCTGATAGGAGAACGGCGGGTTCTCTATGGGGGTGAATATGAACAGTTTCATTTTGGGACCATTAAAATTTACAAATTATTTCCTGCCCAATCTACGACATATTGGATGTCCTTCTCGAGACATATGGCCAGATTAGTTTTATCAGCGATTTTGGATTTACAATAGAGACAGAATTAATTAATAGTGTCGTTTGCGTAGATGCCAACTTTGGAATTGATGACATCAGGAAAATCATTGTTAAAGATCAGAAATAGTGTAAGACCCAGGATATATCCTTGTGGAACACCAGATTTCGTATGAAAGGAACTAGCGGAGAACCCATTTTGAACAACGTTCATTTCTCGGTTTGTCAGCAATGACATTAACTCAAATAATCGTTCTGTAATGCAGTATTCCTGAATCTTACAGAGAAGGACAGCGTGCAAAAACCTATCAAAAGCTTTAGAGATATTTAGAGATACGGCTCGAGTTACTTCATTATTGTCAAGGGCTTTGTATAGAAATTCAGTTATGGTCGTGAGCATATCAGCGGTAGAGCAAGCAAAAATATTGCTTGTCCGGGTGCAGATAATAAGATGTAAAGTGCTTAACGATTTTGGAGCTGTTTAAAGCCTCGAAGATTTTGCCGAAGACTGGTCGGTGACTGATAGAACGGTAGGTAGATTGCTCGAAATGGTCTCCAGAATTCTAAAAGTCAAGGAAAACAGATGAGGACTTCCAACAGGCTAGAAACAAAAGTCAGCGAGGCAATTGTTATATAATTTAGAGAGGAGTGGTGCCATTTCAGTTGCACATTTCTTTAGTACGAGGGCTGCTATGCTATCCCTGCCACTAGCCTTACGGAAGTCTAATTTCTGAGAGAAAATGGGGAGACGGATGAAATCTAAAGTCATTCTGAAAGTATACCTGGACTGTTAGCTAATCCTTGTCGAAGTCGCTTGCTCACCCACATTAGTTTTTGTTTGAAACTCACAGCTACTACTTCTTGTTTACACCGAAATTATGTTGATCGGATATCAGTTTCTTGTGCATTATCTGGCGTGAACACCATACACGGCAACGCCAGCATACTCAAAGACAGTTTCAGAATGACTTTAGATTTCATCCGTCTACCTTCAGTGACTCTTGCTTTCCAGTCTGTTGGAAGTTCTTATCTGTTGTCCCTGTCTTTAAGAATTCTGGAGACCATTTCGAGCAATCTACTTACCGTTCTATAAGTTTGCGACCAGTCTTCGGCAAAATCTTCGAGGTTTAAACAACTCCAAAATCGTTAAGCATTTTACATCTTATTATCTGCACCCGGACAAGCATGATGGCATTGCCGTGACTGGTGTTCACGCCAGATAATGCACCAGAAACTGAAATCCGCTCAACATAATTTCTGTGAGTTTTGAACAAAAACTAATGTGGTTGAACAAGCGACTTCTACAAGGATTAGCTAAAAGTCCAAGCATACTCGCATACAAGCGACCAGCGGCAGCAGGGTGTGTGGTTTCCTTGATTTCTCACCGTTTTCTCATTAAATAAACACTAACACAGAAAACAGACACTACACACACACACACACACACACACACGCACACGGCGCGCGCGCACACACACACACACACACATATATATATATATATATGTATATATATATATATATATATATATATATATATATATATATATATATATATATATATATCTGTGTGTGTGTGCAGTAAATAAACATTTATTGCACATCGTGTCCTCTAGTTCGCTGATGTTTGTAAAATAATGAGATTTGAGTTTTCATTATTTTCTTTAATCCGAATCAACACTGACATGCTCATAGTCAGATAAGCGAAAAATTACCAAATATTATAATGCTTAACAATAATCATTGCAAATTCGTTAGATTAAATCCTCGAATGATTGACGGAGAAAAAGATCGTGATGTAGCAACATTATACATTATGAATCAATATTTTCTCTTTTGTCGATGGATAATATGAAAATTTAACCAAGACATGAAGTATTAATCAAGTAGCAGACTATACCGTTTAAAAGTTGAAAACACGGAAAGCTGTCATCAAAGATTTCGTGAAAGTTTACTTTTCATTGAGATTGTGAGAAATGTCGGATACTTCAATTTTCATGGAATGGGAAATTATATATATATATATATATATATATATATATATATATATATATATATATATATATATGCAGGTATATAGAAAAAGAGTAAAAGAACTTGTTTGGTAAATAATCCTGAATTCTTTAGTATTTTTTTTGTATTTAAAAAAACAGTGATCCATAGAGAAATAGAGATTCAATTATAATTATTTAAAAACAAATGTGATTTCTTCGCCACATGAGAGTTCTCATGTTTCAAAAACGAGAGCCGAGAATTTCAATATAATTATTAAAATTAATTTGAGTTAAATTATCAAACCCTGTTTCATCTTCAAGTAAAAATTTAGGAATAACCAATCTTGAAATTTACGCATCATTATAAGCATGTTCATTCGCAAAATTAATTACTATGGAAACGGGTGGGGCGACCAACTTGGTAAGGGGCCTAATATATATATATATATATATATATATATATATATATATATATATATATGAAGAAAAATATATACGGAAAAAAACAAAACAAAAATCCTTATATACGATTATGCTGTTTTAATGTTAATGTGTCAACGTCTGACGTTTCGGTGTAAAAAACCATCTTCAGGACATATTCATAAATATAACATTATCAATACAACATGACAAAGACGATGTACATTAGAACAAGACTTATATATATATATGTGTGTGTGTGTGTATTTGTGTGTGTATATATATATATATTTAAAAAATGGTGAATATTTCATTAAAAATTGATTGCCTATATAGACACTTATGGTGTACGCATACATTCCATAAACTAATAAAAATTACTGAAAGTGGAAATACAATTGAAAGACGGTGTTTTTTGATATTGTATAAACTATTTAAAACGGTTGATAAAATTCTAAACATAAGAACCATATCTCATTTACCAATCCTTTCCTATATCTGTCTAATTAGGGACATTGGGTTCTCTTATCAGGTTAAGTCCGTCATCTCTATATAGTCCGGTATCTTTTTCTATAGTATCCTGGCTAGATTTGAGAAGATGTGTATACCTTATAATTTAAATGATCCATCGTACCGACACATGAGAGTTCAAATAGGTCGTGTGTTCTTTTGCGTTTTTTTTCTTTTTTTTTTGCCCATGGTTCATTATTGTGGAACAACAAATATTTACGTCGGTTTTGATTATTTTAATATGACCGTCTCTAATTTTTACATGTTGTGCTAATTGAATAGCCCTATTTATTAAGTTATGAGTGATAGATGGGTAGAAATTCCCATAGTCACAATAGATGAAAGGAGCTTGTTTCTTTTTTTTATGGATGTAAACAAGTATGTGAAATCTTCGAATTTTTCAGTTGGTTCAGCCATTGTTTTCCGTTACATTGATTTTGATAATATCTAATATGTTTTTACTGATTTTTCATACTTCACTTTTCGAAGGGTTTATTGCACGATATGTGGTATTTTCTCGAACTAGTCTTTTGCTGTCATGAAAGCTTGCTGTTCTGCCATGCGGTTTATTCTTTCATCTATTTTTAGTTTGACCGATATATCTTTAGCTACTTGGTTTATCATGTATTTTTTTTCTGTTTACGGTTGTCTTCTTATATAATTGTGTGATGTTGTTATTTATATGTTTATTGTAGACTGTAGGTTCCATTGTGGATAGGTTTATAGACGTTTCAGCCAATAGGAATACCTTACTGGAGTTCATTATTTTTTTCTTGCCTTCTATAATTTTCTTCTGGAAATTGTCCAAATGTTTTTGGAACGTTAAGCTTTTGACTATATTTGTCATGTCCTTGAATTACAACATTTCTTTCCATTTTGTTAGGCATTTCCTTCTATTGAAGTCAAATGTCTCGGGTTTTCTTCTATTTTTTTCGTTTTTTGGGTTGTTGGGGAAGAATTATGCTTTTCATCTCATCTTTCTCATGAGACTTTCAATTTTCTCTGTTGATTGAAGATTATACAAAAATTGGAGGGAAGAGGGATGTATTTTCAGTGAGTAGCCTAGGAAGAGTTTAAACATTTCTTTTTAAAATGACAGCGTGAATGATGGGAATGAAGTATATGTAATATATATATATATATATATATATATATATATATATATATATATATATATATATATATATATATGTATGTATGTATATATAAAATAAATTAATAATTAAAAGTATTAACACCATTACAGACTAGTTTTGCACAGACCCCATCTTAAAAAAATAAAAATAGCGACGGATATACGATGTGTGAAGACGCATGCATACGTATATATGAGGGTTCGCGAAAACTGCATTCCACGAAGAAAATACACAAACGCTCTGCGCGTTGACAATGCGACTGAAGAAAGATTTCCCCTACACAACCCAACATTGAATACAACGACCAATTGCGTACGAATGTACACAACGACTCATGGATACGCATATACGCCCAGTCCCATACTATTCATATATGTTTGTCTTTGTATGAATTACAATGCGTAAACATGCGTGTCTGCATAGATATGAGTGGCCTCCCGACGACAATTATTCCCCCCTTCCACAAAAACACCGATATATAAATCAAAAATTTAAAAGTTAATTACATATGTCTGATAATCGCAAATAGCCTGAAACCCAGGGTCCCAAACTCATAGCAATTCAACTGTGTACACACACATACACAACACACACACACAACACACACACACACACACACACACACACACACACACATATATATATATATATATATATATATATATATATATATATATATATATATATTCGGAGAATAATGCACAACGCAACTTCAGGTTCTGATTATAAACTGATCGTTATGTAATTAGAATTTTCATATATCTGGTTAGCAATGTTAGCTTACCTTTTAAAAATGTATGTGACAATTAAATTAATCGCTATATATATATATATATATATATATATATATATATATATATGTACATAAAAAATAAACATTAAAACAAATATTGTGAGTTTTGAATATTCATTTTTTATTTTTAAAAAATAAGTAAAAGGAGATTAAACCAAACCCCAAAATAAACATCAATCTTCACTCTAAATAAATAGTAATTTACATAAAAATAACCGTAATTTGCATAAAAATAACAGTAATTTACATTAAAATATGTAAATTAAACTGGATCAATTTATTTACCGAGATAGTAATTTTTTTATACCTAAATGAAACCATGTATTCATCTCTCTTGTTTAATTACATGTTTTGCTTTTCCGTTATTAGATTTTTTTTTCTGCTATAACATCCCGGTTAATGGAAGGGGACTACCATTATTTTTTTTAATTGCCAGATCTATTTAGAAGAAATATTGCTTATCCTCTATTTTATATCACTTAAAGTCATTCGATGATTGTAGAGACAAAAGTTCCAAGCATTTTTAGTAGAACAAATATAAAATTTAACATCGTTACAAGAACTTATGATCGCGCGGTATATAATATTATCGGTCACACACTGACAGTTTGTACATAATAGCTGTATTATATAACATCCAACACTGCTCTATTATCACACAGAAATACGCACAGAGATATATATATATATATATATATATATATATATATATATTTATATATATATATATATATATATATATATAATAAATATATTAATACATTGTGAAAGATGTTAATTCATGATGTCATGATCCGTTGATCAAATAGATTCATCAGAAAAAATTATACAATTACGATTCGTCTGAAATCGTATCCATATTTAATCCCCACGTTTGCGCACATACAGAAACACACACACACAACAAACACTCAAACACGCACAAAACACACACACACACACACACAGGGACATATATATATATATATATATATATATATATATATATATAGAGAGAGAAAGAGAGAAATATATAGAGAAATAGAGGAAGATAGATTTCTAACTATATATATATACTATATATATATATATATATATATATATATATATATATATATATATATATATATATATGGATCTAACGTGCCCAACCGATGTGCAACGTTTGACATCCAGTCAAGGAAAGACTGAATAGTGCATATAGAACACACACTCTCTGATGATTCTGATATGATTTCTCGAAATTTCACTATGTAAAATAAAATATTGTTTAATTGTAAAACTATGATTCTACTTTAAAAAGAGTATCCATCAAAAATAACGTTTAAATATATAATGTAATAATAAAAATGTATCGGCTTTAATTCATTTCTCAGAAATGAATTATTTTGTTTATGCGAGGATACGATACAGAACAGATGTGGATGTTTCGAGAATATATGTTAAAAAGGCTCTATTCGGGCTTTGTGTGATAAACTTTGTGTCCTACGTGGTCGATCCGTTACGTACGTCAGATTGATTTATTGATGATGGAAAACAAACGCAATATGGAAACATATGTGGGCTTTTTAACATTTAGCGTTTCAAAACTAAAACACTTTTTAAATCTCTCTTCGTTCGTGACCAGCTGTTTGCTGAGAATGCTGGACTTGTATCAACATTCGTAGTGGACGCCTCGAACAAGTAAACCGTTCTTGTGTTAAATGTAAAGAGTTTTACTTACCATTAGCATAAAGAAAACGGTGGCCATTCACCTGTGGCCTCCACGCCCAAAACCGATTCGGTGTGTAAGACAACCCTCAAAGTTCCTCAATTCCTTGACTCTCCTATACTAGATGACTACGCATATATCTCTTGATGACCAAACCAGAAATCCTAACGCCAAAGCTGCAAAAACATTTGGGAAGCTCCGCCATACCCTATTGAATGAGAGAGTATTCAATCTTGACAACATCATAGAAATTTATTAACCAAGCTTTTTGACCACCTTGTTGTACAGCTCATAATAGTGAACAATATAAATCAGTTGGATGCCACCTACAAAGACTGTCTCCGCGCGATCTGTGGATTTAATTTTAACAATTGGATATCCAATGTTCATGTTCTCGTTACCTGCAATATTGGTGGAATGGAGATTTTACTGGCACAGTCACAACTTTCCTGTGCTAGTCATATTGCAAGGATGAGTTACAAGAGATTAACTAAGTTCCTTATGTATAGCCAGCTTTAGGGTGTGAAAAAACGGTTTGACAACCGTGGCATAATTATAATGACATGTTAACCTTTCGGCTGTCAGTGTGCCTTGCACTAACTTCAAGCGATTTGCCATGGACCGAAATAAAAGTGCATCATTGTCCAAGACTGGTATCAGAAATTTCGAAATTAGTTGTATCGACTGACTAAAAGATGTAAAATAACGGCGACAATATCAACCAATAATGATGTGCCTATCTAAAGAGATCGTCGATATATCCAAAATGTGCATTGTTATGCATGTCCCTAGAAAGATTGAAGTATCACATACGACATAGAGATTAAAATAATTAATGAGGTTATATATATATATATATATATATATATATATATATATATATATATATATATATATTAATGTTAACAAACCCGTGAATATATTATCCAAGTGGAATCTAGTAATATAAAATATCAAAACTGATCCGCAAAAAAGCTCAATGTATTTATTAATACAGATAAATAAAATTAGTAATCAATAAAATCCAAAATTACGTCATTTGGGGAACAGTCTGTTTCGGCAGACGAAGATACCGGATGTCTGTCTTTTCGACACCAATTTGGACTGAGTTCGTGTCTATATATTTAGGACAACAGAAAATAGAATTTAACTCTGAAAGCTAAAAGACACACCTATTGAAAATATAGTGCAGAATTTATCCATTTTTTTTCAGGGAAGGGCGGAAGTTGTTTGTCGTAAAGGGGAGGCATTTTATAAAATTAAACTCGAATATTAGTCATATGACATAAGTTTGTGACAATATGAAGAATGAAATATTAATTAAAATTAAAGCAGAATTACAAATGTGTCTAAGAATAAACTTAAAATATATAGATTAAAGGAGATAAGGGATTCATTTAAAGAGAGTTGGGGAGATATTAATGCAGGGAAATGTTTATCAATTATGATTAATAAAATGTGAAGAAGTTAAAGGGAGGAAATAAAATATAGAAATTAGAATTAATTATACTGTAGTTATTTGTATAGTTAGAGGGGATGAATATTTTGGGAATATGATAGCTACTTAAATTAAAAATATATGGAAATTTGGATTTGTTTTTATGTCGACATTTTAAAACCTATTCATATCTCTGATTTAAAAGTTTGCTCTGATTATTGTATTTTATTATTCTAATTTTTACTTCTAGATATAAGTCACACATATCTCTAAGAATATTAGTCGTACGTGCTGAATCTATAATTTCGGTAACTCTCTGTGGGCGCAAACCTTTTTCTTCAATTCCCAATATGTATTTGAAAAATCACTCTTCTGTTTTAGTTTAGGATTAGAAAATGAGTGTCCTTGTGTATAAAATAATTGTTTCGTTACCCCGTGGACATTACAAAGTAAACATTATAATTTTTCATATTTTCTTGAGGGAAATGATAACTTCATATATAACCCTGGCAGATTTGAATTAGGCCCCTAATGGGCAATTTCATTTAGATCTACAACAAAGGAACGGTTCAATACGTACATTATTATTTGTCCCATAGAATTTTATATTTTATTGTGCGAGTTAATGATTTTATAGATTTTATAAGTACTCCTAAAATCTATATATATATATATATATATATATATATATATATATATATATATATATATATATATATATATATTGATAGATCGCTAACATAACGAGTGCATCAGTTTCCACACCTGGAGGGTTTTTATCCTAATGCTTTCAGGGCTTTACATGAATCCCTACTGGAAATCTCCAGTAGCATCGAAATAGGGATCCATGTATTTCTGTGTGATAATAAATTATATTAACAAACTCTCTCTCTCTCTCTCTCTATATATATATATATATATATATATATATATATATATATATATATATATATATATATATATATATTAATCAGAAGATAATTTGAGTGTATACTTTGAAAAATTTAATTATATATCTACTATACGCGCGTAGACTCACACATACACATACATGGATAGATAGATATAGATATACACACATATATTGGCATGATGTTTGTTTAAATTCTCAAATATTCCTAATCGTTATCGCTGCTAAAACAGATGGTATGGGTATATCGATAAATTTCATCCTGCAACATTTGGTTTTGAGGAGCATGCAACCAACTCTTAATTAATGTTATCATCATCTCCACCTCTAGCCAGATTTAGGAGCACCTGTTAGGTTCCCAACTTCGGGGAAATATATGACCTCCGAAATGGGGTCCCCCCCCCCAAAAAAAAACTCTCTGAAAATGTCCAGCAATACATTTTTTGAAAAAAAAGATTCCTCCGATACATTTTTAAGTTTATTCTTACCAAAAATACATTTAAAAACATTTAGTACATATTCTATTCAATCGAACTTATCCTAAAAACATTTTTCGTTATTAAATAACCCATTGACGTTGATATGTCGTAAAACAAAATAATCAAATCTCCTTGCTAAAACAGTGCTTAATATTCTTCTGAACTCCCACTCGCACACGCATCATTTTAAAGATTTTCGACTAGAACTAACATGTGGATACCTTTACTAACCTGAAAATAATATATTATCATATTATCACATTTGAGCAAAATTCAATAACTTAACTAATAATAATTCGCTGTGCAAGTACCTTCCTGTGATAATATCCACGTAATTCAATGAATTGTAAGTTTATGGAAGGTCATTTTAAATAAATCTGAAACGAATCTTCTAATAGTCACATGGTAATTCTCCTGGTTTTATCGATTTATAAAGAGTTATCTCTTAGCTATTTCGTGTGGACAAGTTTGGAAAATTCCGTTTTAGGCAATTCTTCCTCCAAGAAATAAGATACTATATGAGAAGGAAAAGCAAAAGCAACAACTACCGTATCTTGAAATTTATTATATCACATGACCAGTGCCTTAGATAATCCGATTAGTATTTGCCGAGCGAAACGCATTACAAGAGCTGCATAAAGAGAAAAAAAAATAAACATTACCAAAAAATTTCGATAAACATATCCTAAAACATTGAAAATAAGTTTCGGATTTTCTTGGATCGAAATCTTAAGACGTATGAAAAAGCTTCTGCTAGTAAATTTTATTTCATTCGGATTGAATTTATTTTATGTTCAACTGTTTGTTGTATTTCTTCAAGGGAATGTAAACCCTTTATTTTATCATCCATTAAATATAGAAATATATGACTGAATGCAAATTTCATGATCATCTCTCTCTCTCTCTCTCTCTATCTATCTCTAACTCTCTCTCTCTATAAAGAAATATAATTTTAAGGTGTGGCATATTATGGGATAGAACGTATGTTAATGTAAAAGTGAACATTGAAGTCAACAATCAGAGGCGACAGACTATTTCATGAAACTGCCCGTCGCTTCTAAGTGTTGATTTTCAATATATATATATATATATATATATATATATATATATATATATATATATATATATATATATATAAATAAACTAGCAGAAGGCAGAAGTACCCGCCTTGCTTCGGACGAAATAAACTATTGCAGGAAAATTTAAGTATTTATCATATTCTTTTTTTTGTGGGGATTAAGACAAACATTTAGCACACATGACATAAAAAGTTAAAATTCAGTATTCTAATCATATGTGAACTAAAATATCGAATGTCAATATTCTGAAAGCAGATAAAAAATGAAACAAAAATAAGTTTTCTCAAAAAAAATGTATATTTCAAATACAATTTCTTAATAATCTTCTAAAATTATTGCAATTTAGTAAAGAATGTAAGCACAGCAAATCAAATTAAACTTTCTAATATTTTTCTAATATGAGATCATAACAAACATTCAGTAAACTTGAGAAACATCAGAGAAACATCTTCATTAATTAACTTCTAAATAAACAATGTTATTTTTGTTTGTTTTTCGAGATGTAGTAAAAACGGACAACAGTTTTCTTCAAATTATTAAACATGCAACATAAATATTCCTATGGAAAATAGCTGGGTTCCTCAATATGTATGCCAACAACGGTATCAATATGTCCTTCATATTGATATATGGACATTGCAATGCTTAATTTCACTTAAAGCTGCAATCTTTTGAAAGAAATTATTCGAGAAGTTGGAATCAAATGTATTATTCGGATGAAAACATCTTCTCCTTCCCCACATACAGACGGAATCGGTACTTCAATAATTTGTGGCATCCTTTTCCTAGCTGCATGTCTGTTTCCGTTAGAGTGTCTTAATGGATCAAATATTCTTAATATGTTTGTGGCAACACATTTCAGATCCGATTTTGAGCTGTGTTCAAATGGATCTAATGTTTTCAAAAGCTCTACTTGATAATTCACTGAGTCTGAGATCTATCATTGGACATACGAGAGTGTAACTATCCGGAGAGAATTTTCAAAAGTTCAAAGTTAATGGAATTTACAGTAATATTTTTGGAGCCACAATTACTCTCACTTATCCACTTGTGATTCTAGTAATGTTCAATGAATTTTGGGAAGCCTTTGGTCATTAATTCTTTACCAGGCTGTACCAGGGTGCGTATTGGTGTCAGGTTTAAGCAGAGATCATTGCCCACAGGAGCTCCTCCTTCTCCAAGGTATAATAATATTTGTGGAAATTCTTCAGACATTCAATAATTAGAGAGAACTGCTCTCATATTCGTTTCAGTTTTATGGTTTTGATATGTTGCCAAAGTCTGGAAAATTTCAAGCATGCTCGAATCTCATCAGCTTTTATTCAATTTGGTATAACAGGGAGGATTTGCTTGAAATCTCATGATAAAACTACGGTGACTCCTCCCATCAGAGACTGACTGTTTCTTATATCAATTAACTTTCGATCAATAGCGTGCGGAGCTCTCTCATACATCTTAGTGCATTAATCGAACACATTCAAGTGACATTGTCTTATAAATTCTGCCATCCCAGATGTTTTTTTTTCGGTTGCAGATTGACGTATAACGGTCAAGTAGAATTCTGAATACAGCATGAGTAGTTCTATCTTATTGCAGAAATGTGAAAGCAATTCTAGATGATGCTACAGGAAGTAAGAAAAAGTATTTTTTCTTTCTGAGTTCGGCCAATATTGAAATTGTTATAATAGATTTTCTAATTCCATCTGGAGCATCATGGAAAAGATATCTTCCATCTGATACTTGGCGTTTTTAGTGATGGTGTAATATGCTACTTTTTAGTCATCATTGATCATTTCAATATGATTTTGAACATATTCATCTCACAGACTTTTGTTAACTGCACCATTGACAGTCTGCGGAAGTCCATACACTAGTAACCCTTCTACTCCCATGTTCGATTTTCAATATCGATCAATGCAGAATTATAAATTTATTGATAGTAATTAACAATAATATCATTATATCTAAGCTATTTCTGATGTAGAAATACCCATGAAATATCATCTGTAAAATTATTTCCACAAACCTTCGGGTTGCTGATTTCTAATAAGAACGTAGATTTCATACTTTATGTAGTATGGCACATTGAAGTCTTTTAGAGTGTTTTATCCCACTATCATTCACAAGCAGTTCTCTTTAATCGCATGATTCTCTGTAAGTCGTGTAAAAAATTCCATCATCAGTATCATACTCCTCAAAAGAGACTGGACCTTGAACTTCGTGGACCAACATTCTAAAGTTAATCATCCTTTTTGATTTTGATGCACTCTCCAAAACGCCCAAATATGCTATAAAATATCATATATAATTTTGCCTTCAAATGGAGATCATATTTTTCTTCTAGTTTCCTTCTTACTTAAATTATTCTGAGTGCAATATGATGGGACTTGTTGGCAATATAAACTTCTGGCAAAAGGATCATTTGAACAGAGTTTGAAGAATCTGTCAATTTTTTTCTTGGATCCATTGCCTGTGCTGCAGCTAATTCAGGTTTAAAATAAACATTAAATATTTTCTAGATATCCTGATAATTTTTGGAACCCTGTAAACATTTCATGAATAGGGAAACTGAATATCCCCCAGAATGATTCATAGCTACTGATATATCGACCTCGTTGCTAATTACAGATTTCATCTGGTTTATCTTGGTGTTGAAGAAGGTGATTCTGTCTTCACATATTAACATACATCCTTGATGGATTTCACAGAATTGAAATATTCAACGTTGATGCCGGCATAAAATATTTTCAGAAGGAAAGGACATTAAAGGACAATTCCCCTATTATCAGCAACATTGCTTTAATTCTACCATCTTCAGATATTGTTCTACTGTATGAGGGATATCAATCATCCCTGTCTTTGTCTCTTGCCGCTAGGATATCTCTTGGTAGATATGCTGGTTTTCATACAAGGATAATTTCTATTTCTTTCACCACATGGACTGTTGGTCATATCTGTTTTCAATATTTCAAACAATGATCAGACTTCATTTTGATCTGGAAGTTGAACAGATATTATGTTATAAATTTGATTGCAATGAAATTGCTCTACCAACCAAATCAAACTGTGGGCATGAGGTAGCCCATGTTTTTGTTATACTATTGTTCATATATGGTATCTAGTCGGCTATATGCCATGAGTGATACGTGACGGACGAGGCAGTTTTTTTCCTGCAGTAGTTGGCCATTTCCTTACGTGTTAGATCAGTTGCGAGTCAAGCCTAAAAAACTTGGCCTGTCCTGCTATTTATACATAACTGGGGGGGAGTAATGGTTCCCGCCTTTCCCAAGGGTATTAGCATGTACGTGAACTGAACCAAATGCCATATCATTCCATTATGTTGGTCACTTTCAGACTGTAGCGCTTGGTATAACACTATGTCTATGAACATGCGACTGTTCAAGCAATTTATGTTGAATTTCTTTCAATTTTTGATTTCAGGTGTAGGTTTTGAATAAATTATTGAATCTTGGTGCATTATAATGGGGTTACCATATTACTGGAAGAGAAGAAAAATTGGCTAATTCTCCTTCAGCATCATCACCATTGACTGCATATTTCAAGTGAGCATACTCTTCAGATCAGCGTTATTAGTGGTTTCTCCAAAGGTCACATACTCACTCAGATTCTGTTATAGATGAACACACCTATTCTATGTCAAAAGACTCTCCCACCTATAATAGTAGGAAGTCGCTCAGGGAGTTTGTCAGTCAGTAGACTGGCTGATCAGTTGAACTCTCTGCCTTCGGGAGGGGAGGAACCCGAAGGAGTCTACGCTGAAGGGCAGATTTTCTTTCGGGGAGGTAAACCGACCCTGAACCTGTTTATAGGGGTTCAATGGGCATATTTTTAGCCGAGCCCACCGGCTCGGAGATCCCACGTTAAACCGGCCTTGTGTCACATGATGCCCTCGTGGGGAGTGACTAAATATCGTTGGTCAATCAGTCGACTGACTGATCGGTTGAAATCTTTGCCTTTGAGCGGGGAGGAACCCGAACGAGGCTACGCCGAAGGGCGGATTCTCTTTCGGGGGTGTAAACCGACCCTGATCCCGTTTATACGTGTTCAATGGGCATGTTTTTGGCCGAGCCTACGGGTTCGGAGATCCCACGTTAAACCGGCCTTGTGCCACATGATGCCATCATGGGGTGTGACTAAATATCGTTCGGCAGTCAGTCGATGATGGTCGACCGGCTGATCGTCTGAACTCTCTGGTTTCGGGCGGGGAGGAACCTGAACGAGGCTACGCCGAAGGGAGGACTCTGTTTCGGGGAGGTAAACTAACCCTGAACCTGTTTATACGGGTTCAAAGGGCATATTTTTGGTCGAGCCTACGGGCTCGAAGATCCCAAGTTAAACCGGCTATGTGCTACATCATGCCCTCGTAGGGGGGGGTGACTAAATATCGTTGGTCAGTCAGTCGATGTTGGATGACCGTTAGTGGGATACTAAAAGTGTCAGGGACCACCAGTAGATTTCTCTGCGTCATTACCTGTTAAATCAAGTTCCTAACGTTTTGTACGTCGAACCAATTTTAGGACCGACTTAGTACAAATACAAGCCTCCAATGTGAAACTACTCTACAACAGATTGAATTGTGGTATATATGTGATCTGACTACAGGTGGGACAATTGATGACTTCTCTGTAGATGGTTTTATTCGGATGAATCAACAAAAGGGAGCGAAAGCCTTTGCAGAGATCGTCTTCAGTCTACTAGCTCCTCTCCCATTTTGGGGATGCTTACGTCATATCCTTCTTTTCCATTCACAAATATAAATGGATATTGCAATGCATCTTACGAGTGATGAAGGTCACTTATCCTTTTTTACGTGATTGTCTCTCCGATGAAATATAACATCCAGTCTTTTTACCTCTCAGAATTTTAGCAAATTTATCACAAATAGGTGAATATTATCGTTGATGTTTTTCAGTAGATGGTCTCATTTTTAAATCTAATTGACCGATGATCGATCTACCTCTAGAGTGTATTTGAACTTCTCACATTATACGTTTTATGTAGATTTTCTTGGAGATTCCAGATAATATCAATGTCTGTATCCTTGTTTGAGCTTGCTGCCTTATATCACTACAAACTTATATCTATAATCACTTAGCCTCTTCATTATTCAGTGGTTGATGTGATAAAATTATGTGATAAAATTGTCCCTGCACTTTGAAAGTGGGCATAAATTATCCTTTATGAAAACTCATAACACCGAAGGAATCCTCTGGAATGCATTGTTGTATTTACAGATATATTTTTTTAATATAGTTACTATTGTCTATTCGCCAGAAGGATCTTCAATAAATCTAGTGGATCACGAAAATATTCCAATCTAAACTTACCATAATCCAATATGTTCCCTACTCTACTATTTTACGCTACAATTAGAACAAATTTTGTCCATGGAAACAGTTTTAATTGAGGGTTCAGAAGCATATTCATATGAAGGATCATAATAAAATGGCTGATTTCCACCGCATTCTTCTTTCTTGCTTGAGGTTGAGTATGGCATATCATGTCTTTGTTTTGCCTTTGAAACTTGTGTTCCACAGATTCGTTTTACATTTGTTGTTCAATTCGTATTCTTTGATATTGAAGCCTTAACGATCTTTCCTCGTCATACTTTTCTTGTCTCACCTGCTCACATCTGACCTTTAGTCCGTGAAGTCTTTGTGATTTTGATTCATCTGATTCTTGACATCTGTTCTGTTCCTGTCTGTACCTATCTCCTTGAAGTTTCTGCAATCTGTCTTATTCAGAGTCTTGCTGTCTCATCTCAGATCTCTCTTTCTTTGAAGTATTTGTGATCTTCAGATTATTGCTGTCTCAATTGTTCACCTCTGACCTTCCGTTCATGTATTTGCATCAATATTTGCTCGTCAGTTTCACATTGTGTCTTCCACCGCATTCTAAGAGCTTAGACAATTTACTTCCCAAAATTGTTTTCGGCATTTTATTCTTGAATAAATTTGGCTAAATGTTTGCTGCATTTAAGTGATGTTGATTTTAAAACAATCTGTTTTTTTTAATTTTCTTTTAGAAACACTGTTATTTCTTTGATATATGTTTATTCTGAAAGCTAGGTGAGGAAGGAAACAGGCCATCGATTAATGGCATTTTATACTTGTAATGTTTGGATCAAGTTCAGAATTGTTCAGACCAAAATAGTCTTCTTTATACTAGTTCAGGAAATTATTGCCCTAAATTTCCCCCATAGTAAGGGCTGTAATGTACTATAGATTAATTATCCTAAATTAAATGAGTCAAACAAGGTTCTTTTCAAATTTCAAGAACATCCCCACTCATTTTTACAATATACATAAAAATGACATAGAGCCACTGGAAACAAATTTCTAAAATACTCTCGTGTCAGCCGCACAGACAGCGCAACTTATTATGCGGTCACCTAAGGTTTTTTCCGTAGCTGAGATTTTTCAGCACTTGCCAAAAGAGCCGGACAGGTGCAATTTCAGAGTCTTTTCCTTTGATAAGCGTGAGGGAAATTGAAAACGCCATTGGCACAGATGCATTCAAATGGTCCAAACACTCAAATAAATATTCTGTTGCTCCGTTTTAACAGAAAAGAAACAAAATAACACTTGACATTAGGGTGTGGTTCATACGCAGACATACGACCGAATATCTTACTTTTGTCCATAGAAACTCAAATACAAGCCGTCTGCATATTTTTTTTTTTTTTTACCCGAAATAGCCATTGACAGGTGGATGTCTTAATGTTTTCCCAGGGAGCAAAGGAAGCGATATGCAAAGTTTCAGCTCAAAAGGTCCAAATGCCGAGGAGCCTATTAAACACAAGCAAACAGCCATAAAAACAGAAGAAATATAATAGAATATATATATATATATATATATATATATATATATATATATATATATATATATATATATATATATATATTTCACCATAACCCCTTTAACAGGGTTCTGGATCATCAGACTTTAATTCCAAAAGCTAAAATGAAAAATGAAAAGAAATTCACACGTTTTTGACGGACCTCATCAAGTATACGTAAAATTAACGAAGTGAGGAAGTGAGGTGGGAGAGAAGATATGAGTGTGTCATATGTATCATCTCAATTTCCTATTTTTAACCCCAGTGTGTCAGCTAGATGTTGCTCAAATTTAACGCGTCTCGTCTCTAGATATATGACCAACATTAAAGGAAGAAGTTACAACAACCCCAATCAATTACACGACAGGTTTCATTCAAATTCTTAGACGCTGTCAGTTCGCGTTACTTTAACGTGCATATATGGGAGGTTAAGGTTTGATAAATATCTTAATGTCTAAACAATCTACGAAGAAATTAATTTGAAATCTCTTCGTAGATTGTTTAGACATTTAGATATTTTTCATTTCAGCTTTGGAAGTAAAGTCTGATGATCCAGAACCCTGTTAAAGGGGTTATGGTGAAATAGCTTATTACATGGAATCTTAACATGGTCTGTTTTTTATTCAAACATATATATATATATATATATATATATATATATATATATACACAGACGTATGTTTCTATAACACATACCTGTATACATTGCTCAATATTGATCAGAAACAAAAATAAGAAGGGAAGTGACAAATATAAAATATTTCATGCTGCATGAGTTTTATTTTTAAGTATAATAATGTAACGGAACACCATACTAGATATAACGGTATTCATTTTTCTTTGCTAAATATTATTTAAGTTTCAGATTACAGTCTTCTCTATTCTTGCTGTTACAATATCTTTCTTTTGTCGCGTATTACATTACTATCGAAGAATATGAATTTGTTTTTGCATTGGAGAATGTTTTAAGATTATTTCAGTTCAAACGCTAGCACGCTATAATCTAATTTTATTTTATTAGTTATGAATTGCCACGAATATAGGAGAATTGTTCTTCGTAACCATCTCCACACTTTTACGATTAGAGGAGTCCCTCTCTTAAATTGGTTGGCATGCCACGCTTCTTCGTTTCCGGTTATGGGCGAACATAGACCTCCTTTGCTTTTTATCCATTGTGGCCTTTAGACAATGTTCTTCCTTTGCCGATGTAACCACACTTACACCATCCATTAAATCAAACTCGTCAGGTAGGTGGTTCGCTGTCGTCCCCAAACTTAGTTAATTAAATTCAGTGATGGTTACATATTCCGAGTCACCCTTCCTGTGCTACAGATATACTATTTCAATGTCCTGGGCTCTCCGAAACCTCCTTCCCCTTGTAGCAATCAACAAGTCATGACTGTTTCCTTTCTCTCTTAGTGCTTTTAATGACAAAATTTTTCCCAGGCTAAACTGTTTTGTCGTTGCTTTCCTCTGTCATTTAGGTCTTCAGTATATGATGGTTAGGTCAAATATTCTCATTCCTCATTACCTCCTCCAAAAACTTTGAACAGTCTCATTAAGATTCTAAATATAACTGTCGCTTTTTTTTTTCCATTTTCCCATAAAACTTCGTTGTTGCTCATAATTTAATTCCATTTTATTGCCAGCATCATTCGGTCGCACAGCAATACTTTTGCCCCAAATTTCTTCATCTGTGAGGAAATTGCACGACATTCACTTCTATACAGAAGGACCAGTTCTTCTCTACAGGAAGAGAATATATTAGTCCATGCATTTTTTTTTCCTTTTTTTACAGCATTTAACCGAGAATAGAACGCAAGTTGGTACAGAGAATGAGAACAAGAGTAAAAATGGGTGTTTGCGAAAAATGAGAAAGAGAAAGACGGGGATCAATATCAAGGCAAAAGAAGATATTGATTGACATTACATTTCAATATTTGAAGACTATATTTATCTTAAAGGCAAGGGAGTTCCACTTTCTGGAAGTGCAAGAGTAGACGCTGTTGGCGTAAAATAGGTCGTTACTTTAACTGTTTCCCAGTGGAAGGGTGAGACCGAGATTCCAAACCAGTAGCACGTTTAAGTTCATGCAATTGGTCTCCCATTGAAAGTAGCTGGCCAGATGAGTTTACATGAAAATATTGGGAGAAAAGAAGAGGGAAGCCACATCACGTCTATGAGAAAGTGACTATAGTCGAGACTCCAGGTCAAGAACTCTCTCTAGTGAAAAATTTGAACTTGTCCCTCCGAATAATATTTATGTCGAATGCACATCCCCCCAATAATTAGATATTTTCTTAAATATCCAGAGTCGTGGATTGAACATATGCTAAAGAATCTTTTTTTGTTTACAGTTGAAAATAATGTTCTAATCCTGAGACCCAACATCGATAATGTTCTTTATTCAAAACCCATTGCTCTGCTCCATTAAGCTAACCCTTACAACAAAATGTTTTTTTACGTTTGCTTACATTTGTAAATATTTGAACAAATCCGCTAAGCTATTCCCGTAGCTATACATTATTCCTTATGTCTTCATATTGAGAACATTTTCAAACTGAAAGAGGATTTTGCACCTGTCTATTTTATTGATTAACGATAAAAGAATTGTTTAGATTTCTACATTACCGACAATTTTTTATGAATTTCCCTATCTTATATGTGATTTGAATTCTCTTGTAAGGTAATGTATATAGTGAAAATATATCCCCACCTCTCCGAAAATGTTAATACTATTCGAAATTTTAAAAAACATTAAGCAGGGAATGTCTTGAAAAATATGTTTTGTCTATTATTTTCCCACACAGTATACTTACAACCTCACAATGCGTACACTCAACAGAACATCTCTCCATTCCTTCATCGAATATACATTGCATTTGTTTGGATACAGTGGCTTGGTTTATTTTGATTTCCGGCATATCAACCACAATAGGTTTTCAATGGTGACAAGATTTTTAGGATCGTTTCGTTCGAATGGAATGTGTATTATTTGTAATAAATCCTTTTGTTTCATTGACGCATTATTGTAAAGAGGTTTCTTTCGAATGCCAAAATGTAAAATAGGTATATTTTTTTCAAAATTGTGTTACTGGTAATATCATCTTTTAAAGTGTATTGCTGGATTTTTTTTCTCAAAAATGTATTGTCGGTAATAATTTTTGTTTCAAAAATGCATTGCTAGTATTTTTACTATTAACGAATTATTGTTATACTGTCGTAGTGATGGTTCCTAGTTTGAAAGTTAACTATTTGCACATAGGCAGGTCTATAACAAATACTCCAGGTCAGATTGGACCTTGGAATAACTGCATTTAAGAGCTGGTTCCACGCCCGCAAATCCTTCGAATCATATTTGCTCTCTGATGTTCTTTATCATCATAATTAGGACATTTGCAGAGTTACAGTCCGCGTATTCTGAAGCCCCAGCCGAAAGGACGAATATTATGCAATACAAATTGTACTTCCATATATTTCCTTCATAAGAAGACATAAACTATTTTCATTATGGTTTTCTTATTGTAATGGTCTTGGTGAAATCAGACGTTTCCATTTAAGAAACATCTGGCATTGATTGACCAAACCGTTATTCTAGTTGGAATTTATAAGGATTTTTTATTAAAATAGATACTCTGGAAATTAGACATCCAAATCTAATTCTAAATGATTTGGCCCTTTGATTTGGGACCTTACCCATAATAACATAATGGAATATTCCATACGTAATAAACACTGCGCCTCAAGAGGAAGCAGACAGTACAGTCCGAAGTCGGGCGACCGGCTGAAGGGCTGATCGGTTCAACTCTCCGCCTTCGGGCGGGGAGGAACCCGAACGAGGCTACGCCGAAGGGCGGAGTTTCTTTCGGGGAGGTAAACCGACCCTGAACCCGTTTATACGGGTTCAAAAGGCATATTTTTGGCCGAGCCCACCGGCTCGGAGATCCCACGTTAAACCTGCCTTGTGCCACATGATACCCTCGTGGGGAGGGTGAATAAATACTGTTCAGTCCGAAGTCGGGCGACCGGCTGATCGGCTGATCAGTTGAACTCTCTGCCTTCGGGCAGGGAGGAACGCGAACGAGGCTACGGCGAAGGGCAGACTCTCTTTCGGGAAGGTAAACCAAATACATCACCCAGCCTGAATGTTTCCGTCCCTTTTTACGATGAGCTACCTTGGCCTTAATTATAATTGTTCGAGTCAAATACTTCGTTTTTACTTTCCTTATTGGGTATGCAAGGCATTTTTATGTATCTTTATGTTCCCAATTTTCTTATTTTTTTCTCTATCTTGACGAGTGCAATTTCTGTTTTATCTCAGCATTCTTCTTTAAAAGAACATATCATTTGCATCTAAATTCTTCACCAATTGTGAGGGTATCGTTTAGAATCCACTTCCCCAAAGAGGATTGCCATTAAGAACAGTTCAGAATGATTATGAATTTGACGTTTGTATCCACCGTCAAATATTGAAAATATAAATAATTTACTTAAAAATAAAAAGCTCCGTTAAAGTTTTAGATAAAGAAGCAATATCAGCGAGACGAAATCAAATCTTCACTGAATAAATATTCTAGACGCTGTTCTACAATGTACTAGTGTTATCACAATCATGTATATTAAAATATCTACTGCCAGCAAATAAAGTCTAATAATTATAAATAATATTTATCATTTATTTTTGATTACATATTCTCTGTGTGTATTTCACGTGTATTCCTAGAAAACAGTAATTATGACAACATCGATGTCAGTAATGTGTCGGTATTGCTGCACTTCTGAATAATGATCTTCAACATTACTAATTTTGTAATACATTCTCTATTTTTTTAAATTTTGCAATTATGCAATAGTTAAAATGTCAATGAAAAGAATCGATAGAATTATTATAAATGTAAGTGCTGTTTCATTTGAAATAATAATAGGAAATATTTTTTGATATCATATGATTTGGCAATTTGCCAAACATTTTACTATTATTATTGACAGGAACCTCGTTGTGGTCGACAGATATTTATATCTATCCTAGCATATATATATAAAAAATATATATATATATATATATATATATATATGTGTGTGTGTGTGTCGGTGTGTGTGTTTGTGTTTGTGTGTCTGTGTATGTGTCTGTGTGTGATCGTAGTACAGTTCATCGAACCATTTGTGTATAATCCGGCTGGATCCTAGTAATATTAAATGTTAAAACTGATCCACAGAAAACGCGATGTATTTATTATAACAGTGCATATGCATTTTTACTGTAAAAAATTAAGTATTAACTCAATATTGCATAGTCTTTTTTCTGATAGCTGCACACAGAACGGTTTGAAATAAATTATACCATGTTGAAGTAGTTTTTTTTAATATTATATATATATATATATATATATATATATATATATATATATATATATATATATAAATTAGTGGTAAATATACACGTACATATGATATATATATATATATATATATATATATATATATATATATATATATATATACACACATACATATATAATTTTTGAATAAGAAATTCCAAGAGGATAGAATCCAGGTAGAACTCAATGTCCAGGACAGAGTAAGGAGATAATAAAAAGGCTTAACCACTAATATTCCATGGTCATAATTTATTCCATTGTAAGTAAGTGTAATATCCAAGAAGTTGACTATTTTCAGGTTGGAAGATATTTCAATTTTAAGGCCTAGGTATATGAAGGCCCTACTTATCTTCTTATGTAAGCTGAAAGTCAAGGGAGCATTGCTATTTGGAACAATGATTAAGCCGTCATCTCTATAAATTCCGACTTGGTTAAGGCTAACTACTCTACTCAAGGTGTCTAGAATATATATGCCCACCAAATCTGCAATTTCGTCAGAATCCAAATCTCCCATAAGCACATCGAAACTTCCATTATTCTTCTTCTCACAAGTAGCGTCATTGTATGTGAATATTGATCTTCTTGACGCTAAAATAATGTCCAGATCATTATCCTTTATTTCGGTATATCCTTTAGAGAAATTAAGGCTGTTAATTAACAGTTCCTCGGAAATAGAAGGATAAAAATCCAAGATGTCAAACTGGATGAAAGTGGCTCTTCTTTATTCATCGGCATATATATATATATATATATATATATATATATATATATATATATATATATATATATATATATATATATATATATGTGTGTGTCTATGTCGGTAAACGGCTATATGTATGTATGTACGTGTATCTATTATTGTATATGTGTGTATAAGCATGTGTTTTTGAACATAAAAATATAGGTCCTTGCTAGATTAGATAATCGTTATATTTATTTTTTATATGTTTATATTTGATTTGTAACCTGTAGTCGATATTAATTTTGTCAAATTTTCTTAATTACACAGCGGCCCTTTCAGTAAATGCCCTTAAGTTTTAGTTTTCACCTCCCCATCTCCCTTCCCACCCTTTTTTCTTTTCTTTTCCTCTCCCTCTCTCTTCTTCTTATCTTTAAGATTAGATCGTCTATATTGTGTGTGCATGTAACCACAAAATGTATGCTTTCCGGTTACATCTGTTGTGTATTAGACATCCGACTACATTCCTATTTCTCTCACTTAAACCGTCTTCAACTCACCTCACTAAAACTCCTTTCTGTTAATGTTTAATCTCCCACCTTCTCGCGTCTGTTGCCCCTCTCATTAGCTCTAACATTCGTCCCACACTCTTATACTTACACTCTTTCTAAATTCTATTTTTATTTCCGCAGATTTCAAATAATACAGAATACGCAGGGTTTAGTTAACAGTAAAAATAATGTTTAATGTATTTGAGGTTGTTCAATAATATTCCATTTCTCGGCGACTATTTAATGAACTACTTTAGTCAGATTGTCTGGCGAACACAGTCAGTGGTGTTTTATTTGCTCCCCCACTCGATCCGTAGTGGTTGCTTCCCTTAAAATATTATACCACTTCACACTTATAGATAGATAGATAGATAGATATATAGATAGACAGATTGGTAGATCGACAGATAGATAGATATTTTAGTGAGCGATACGTGTATGTGGGTGTGTAAATATGTACATTTCGTAATTGTGATGTGGACCTGTGTGAGTTTGTTTATATATATATATATATATATGTGTACACACACACACACATATATATATACCCACATATATATATATACACACACACACATATATATATATATATATACACATATATATATATACACACACATGTACATATATATATATATATATATATATATATATATATATATATATATATATATATATATATATATATATTATGTGTGTGTATGTGTGCGTAATACAGAGCTGAACACACGTATTCGAGGATAGCCGCATACTGTGGCCGCCAGCCAACACATATTGCAGAGGATCGCTGAGACACATTTCTGTTTGCTCAAAGACCACAGAGGCAAACTGCGATTTATATTGCAACTATGCTGAGCAGACTTAAGTTGCAGTTTCTAGGAGATAACTTTTTTTATCAAGCGTGATAAACAATTTGAACAAGCCCAACACGCTCAAGCCATCAGCGATGATAACATGTGTCTTTTCGCTATAACAGCTATCGACTTCCCATAAGAGTTCTGTCTACCCACTTACACTCACATGGCTTCACGTCAAATCGGCTTTCCAAAGTTGTCGCACGCTGCGATCGATCCAGAACCAATCCGATAATATCAGGAAATCTCCTTCCTGACAAATCGACCATCGTGAGATTCGAACCACGGACTGACAGTCAGGAAGCGAACGTTCTAAACACGCGTGACCACGCCCCGATAATATATATATATATATATATATATATATATATATATATATATATATATATATATATATATAATTATTTAATTGTTTGGGTACGCAGGGGCTTCATAGAGTGAGGGTGAGTTAAAAAGACTGGGTATAAGAGTGACCGAGGAAAGGATAAAATCCGAATGTTGTTCAAGAAGATGGAAAATGTCGATTGACATTGCTGTTAATTTTTTTAATATTGTATTTGTCAGGGGAGCAGGTAAACGGAAGGGATTTTAACAGATGGGAAGTGCAAGACATGAAACTTTTGCAGTGGAATTCGTTCAATTCAACAGAAAAAAAAACAGGGACGTAATTGCCACCTAGTTGCAGAATGAAACACACGTAGTTCGACTTCAGGAAAATAAATATCCTCAGAGCAGTTGACATGAAAATACAGAAGGATATCAAAAAAAAAAAACTGAAATGATGATGACAATTCAGGATCCATTAAATTGCAGATCGTTCTTTGGATTTTGGCCAGAACCTCGAGATGAGTAGAAGGAGCAGATAAACAACATTATTCACTTTACGGAAGAATGAGAAATTTGTAAATGTGCAAGATGGACTCCGACGAGTAAAACCTTCTGGCACAACACAGTGACAGAAGATTACTTGCTGTTGATTCGATGGAGCCGTTCCGATTGAATGCAGTTGAATACGTTTGGCGAAGTAGGCGTAGTGTTGCTCCCTATGAGTCTAGCATCAGCAATGCTGATGTCGGGCAGGAAATCTCTCTATGGGGGTTAAAAAGAGCATTTCCCTTTGGAGTTATTAAGATTTAAGTGGCATTTACTGCCAAAATATCTATTGATTGAACGTCCTTTTCAAGATCAGCGGCCAGATTAACTTTCTCAGCTATGTCGGACTTGCTATACAGGCAGTTATTGCCATAAACATAAACGACTACTTCGGAATTGATGACACCAGAAAGATTATTGATGAAAATCTCAAACAGCGTAGGACGTAGGATATAGCGTTGGAGGACACCCACGTTCGTGTGAAAGGATTTGAAAGTAAGCCCGTTAAAATCTTCCTTTATTTTCCGATTTGATTGGAACGAATGGATTAAATCACACAATCGTTCAGTAAAACAGTACCCATGGATCTTACGTGTAAGACCAGCGAGTCGACCTCTATCAAACTCTTTCGAGATATCTAGGGCCACAGCTTGTGTTTCGCCGTTGTTAACAAGATCTTGATATACATATTCAGTGAGGGTCGTTAGCACTTATGCGGTAGACCTGGTAAAAGTGACGCCATTAGTCATAGTTTTGGGCGTGAGATGTAAAGGTTATTCACTTCAGCATTGATTAAAGTGTCGAATACTTTACTGAAAAGCAGTAGAAGATTAACAGCCGATAGATAGAGTGGCTAGACAGTTTTCTAAAAACAGGAACTAGGGGGTATTTCGAACAAGCTGCAAAGCTAGAAGCAGCGAGGTAACACTTGTAGAGTTTAAAAGTTTAAAGCGCTGTATGCAAAACTACCACGGTTTCGATCGCGAAGTTCTCATCCGGTGGTTACCTTGTTTATATGTATGATTATCATTATTATTAGATTTTTCTTTTAGTCTTAATATCATCTATATGGTTTTGTTTTTATTTTTATCATTATTTATTATTTATGTTTTCACTTTTATTTTTACTGTTTTCATTTAGTTTTTGTTCATTTTCATTTAGTTTTGCTGTTGCGTATTATTTCATTTGTATTTTCATTCATATTTTAAGTTTGCACTTCATATTTTATTAAGGTTATTAAAATTATTATTTTTATTAATTTCATTATTGATTTTCAAACAAAAAAAAACCCAACTGATCTCCAAGGCTTTTTTTTTGGCAATGACAGTCTAAATGCAAAATATTTACCTTAATCAGAAGTATTAATGAAACCCAATAATTGCATCTGAAGATTGCAAAGGCCACATAATTCCGAGTTGTGCAATCAACGTAGGGTATTATGTATACCTTTTAAAAATTAGGACTATTTTTCAACTCACACACACATAAACACATACACACACATACACACGAACACACACGTATATTGGGAAACACGGTTGAATGTTGTGGTGATAAATATCCTTTGAACGAACATTTTTAAAATAAAAGAAAAAATATATGGTGGAATCATTAGCATTAAAAAAAATATAACGTTAATAAAATTTCAAATTAAATATACGTGCATAAAGCAATGAGATTTAGAGTTAAGAATTATATTGAAATAAAATGCCAGTATGACGTACTCTATAGTCGCGACTTCTAATTAAATATCATTTAGTTGTTAAGCAAATTATAATAGTTTCTTAAAATTTATGAATTTATTTCTTCAGTTGTATAACCAGTATAGTTTAATATTAATTTGTTTAAATATTATATTAAAAAGAAATGTAGTATGTTTGGGAAACAACATTTAATAAAATTGAATCGTGATATCATATCTAATGCAATTCGTGTAGTTGATTCATCAGGAATACATTTATCCATTTTGAGATTGACGTTTCGTTAACAGAAATTAATTTTGGTACATTTTATATGAGATATTAAACAATTTAACGTGTCACCTAATTTATAGAACTTTTGTTTTCCAAGGATACTTTGTTTATTTCCTTTTTTATAGAGTATGTAAGTTATTCGATATGTCTCCCTAATTTCAGGAAAGATGAAAATCATATACAAAAGCAAGAATATATATATTTTGTTTGTAGAGATGGTGTTTGAAAATACTGATCAACGCACTTATAATTACTCAGTAGTATTAAAGTTGTTGTTGATAACCAAATATAAACTGTAATTAGAACAATACAGATCAAACTATAGGGGAGGTGAATGAAATACTCCATATAACTCAACTGAGATATATATGAGATAAAGAAAGTCTCTGAAAACTCGTGGGGACGCAAATCGCTAAAATTTATGAGTGCATCACGATTTAAAGAAAACAAAATTTGATACAGAATTCCCATATACCTTTCACTGATCAAAACCCAAAGAAGCAAATATGTTAAAGGATAGCAAGCCATGGGATGGAAATAGATGTCTTACAACAAGTTGGTACAAACAAATCTTAGGAAAAAAGAATGAACCACTGTTAAACACCTTAAATGCAGTTAAAAGTATATCTGCAATGAGATTAAATTCAAAAAGAAATCCCTGATGTAATTTATCATGGTAAAATGTAAATATTTTATTCTCCAACAAGTATGTATAAACAATAGTAAAAAAATTCATTACTTTTTATTTTTTTATTGTTTTTAATAAATTTAATAACGCTTATATGTAATCATCCGGGTAACTGAAAAGTCTAGGAAAATTATCACGGATTCTAAATAAGATAATTTAATCTCTAATCAACAAAAGTAAATAAATATTGTTTTTCGATTTTTTTTTTTCATAATGTAATTAATATTTATATTATCTTACTTTGGGAGTAATTTATGCGTTATATATTTAAAATAACAAAAGGTTATTAATTTAACGGTTTTGTTTTAATTTTTTTAACATTTTATCGTTATGTGTTTCGGCTTGGGAAAGGAGTATTTCTTTTAATAAACACATATTTTTGAAAATTGCTTGGCAGAAATTTATATTTTGTAAAGACAAACCTACACATACACATATATATATATATATATATATATATATATATATATATATATATATATATATACATACATATATATATATATATATATATATATATATATATATATATATATATAGTTGATGCAAAACTAGGTAATCCGTATGGCTAGATCCAAGGAGGATGATATCCAGAGAGCTCAATGTAAATTCAGAGCAAATATGTTTGAATAAAAACAGATCACTTTAAAGTTCCATGTAATAAGTTATTTCACCACAACCCTTTTAAAGGGCTCTGGATCATCAGACTTTACTTCCAAAGGTTGAAATGAAAAATGAAAAAAAAATGACACATTTTTGACGGACCGCACCAAACATATGTAAAATTACCGAAGTGAGGAAGTGATTTGGGAGAGAAGATATGAGTGCGTTAGATGTACCATTTTCAATTCCTTATCCTTAACCCCACTCTGTGGTGAAATAACTCATTACATGGAACCTTAAAGTGGTCTGTTTTATTCAAACATATATATATATATATATATATATATATATATATATATATATATATATATATATATATATAATTTAAAAAAAATAAAATGAATCACTTAGCTGATCGATATTACCTTCAGAATTACAAGGGCAGAGCTTCCGACTACTCGTCAGGATTTATCAACAATATATATGGTGAAAGAAAGAAAGAAAAATTTATTTGGACGAAGAAGTTCTTCTTGGAAAAAACGTATCATTTAGCAGATTTTATTTTTATTATTTTATCTTATCCTAATACCCAGTGTATCATATGAAATAATTCTGTAAATCACTGACTAGTGTAATTTGTCGATCACTAACATGGCTTTTAATTCAAAGAACATAGTCCGTATTAATAGTATGTCAGTCAGTTAACTGCCATACATATTACATCATTGGCGGTCTTGTATCTTACGATACATGGCTGTCGATGCAGTTTTTCCGCGAAATAGTTAGCCATTTCTTTCTGCTTTAGACTGTTGGCCAAACAGGTCTATAGGAAGCAGTCTATCCTGCTCTTCAAATCATACAGAAGATATCGATTCATATATTTCCGAAATTTATTTGTTTGTAAGTGAATATAGAGAACACGACTGGAATTCGAACTCGTCTCCATATCCTTTAAACAACAAATTTATGGAATGAGTTATCTTAAGATAAATTTTCTTTTTATATTCTCTTTATTTGTAAAAGTGTGGATATGATATGCCGTATCTTGAAATCACGTTTGAGTATTTATTTCATGTCAAACGCATTTACTTAAAACATATTATGGTATTTTTGCTATGTAGATCTAATCTGTCCACATAAATGTTCTTAGCATGGACGGATATATATTTGAAGAATATAAAATTAAGAGTTTTTTTTTTTTAATTTATGTATATTCTACTTCTTTTTTCTATCTATTCTATTATGCGTGTGCTTTTATTCACTTTGAATTGTACAAAATATAGCCCATAAAAGAGTTGGCATGTTGTAAATTACTAAAGAAAAAGATAAGGAATTGTGCAAATCTAGGGTTTTTCAGTATTCAAAATCTCCGTGGCTGAAGAACTTTGAAGAAAATGCATATATAATTTTCTCAACGTGTCACTTCTCTTGCATACTATATTTACGATTTATACCATTAAAAATCTGTTTAAGTAAACGCAAAAAATATTCACTGTAATTGAGATTGGAATTCTCAATAAATTCTTGAAAATACGTTGTACAAGTAGATGGAGAAAAACCTTTTTTTTATTTATCGATTGCAATTATTGTCATTTCTCCAATAAATCCAAGTAAATGTATGCTTCTTCAATTTAATTTGTTTCAAATAACAGCGTTCCACGAAAAACTTCACTTTGTAATTCGTATTTTTGTAACTCCGAATAGAACATTGTGCAAAGTAAATGAATAGATTTAAAGTCTTTAAAAGCTTAAAAGTTTGGAACTTGAATATGCATAAATTTTTAGTGTGTCTTGGAAAACTTCAGAAAACAATTGAAATTTCTGTAGATAATTCATTTGAACGAGCAAGGTATAGAAATAAACTTAAAAGGTTCTGAATACATAATTTTAAACATACGAATCAGAACTTTTAAATGGAATTACATGATTATATATTTATACATACATACATATATACCTACATTCCCACACGCATAAACACGCACACACACACACACACACATATATATATATATATATATATATATATATATATATATATATATATTTAGAGATACATGGCATATTTATTGTGCAAAATTATTCAATTATTTATTTTGTCTAATTTACATCCAGGATTGTGTACGCGATAAGGTTAATCATATACTACACTAAATCTAGTATATCCACCTTAATTTTTCGCAATGATTCTTCCCCTCTCCCTGTTAGCGATTTGCAAAAAAACAACATAGATTAAAAATTCAAGTGCCCTTTGTGAGAGTGTATCTCCAATGGATTAAATGATATATATGTTTGTCACAACACAAACTAGCTTTCACGATGCTTGACTCTACATTTGAATGATAACTCTAATATTTTTAGGCATTTAAAACAACATGCCTGGCCGCATACACATTCCGGGAAAATCCTTAATGAAAACATAACTTAAACATGAAAACAATAAATAAAAACTAAAAATTCTTGAAGCTATGTAGATAAAACATTTGAAACATTCTTAAATGCCTATAATTTATAACAGAAGCCATCGGTAAATACTTCTCGTTTTCACGCTTGCGTGGTCATGTGTGACGTCACGAGCTGCGAGACAATTTTCAATTCTGTGTCTTGTTAGTCGTTGCTTTGAAATTTTTCAAGCAACAAAAACAGACTATCATTATTGTTCCGTGTATTGGCTGATATATTAAAAAGTGATTGACATCTTTGATAATTGCTTATGTAAGCCGAATATTAGATTGGATTTAAACCTGTATCGATATGGTGATTTCCTTTCGTCCTTAAATGATAATGTTAATAAGATTATCAGACAATATGAAAGGAACTTACTTAAGATAAATAGACAAAACATGTCTATATTATTTAATGAAACATGCATCAATATATATATATATATATATATATATATATATATATATATATATATATATATATATAGTTATCCACAGGCATAGTTTCGCTGTATCACAGGCCCTCGGTGTGACTGGACGTCTGATTGCTTCAAGACGGTATCGGACCACGACATATTTGACTTGACATATATATTACCTATAGGCCATTCTCGCAATGCGGTAAGGAAGGAAATTTTAACGTTTTTTTTTTTCGGAGAACTGAAATGTATATATATATATATATATATATATATATATATATATATATATATATAAAGTATAAAATAATTGATTTAAAATATGTTTTTTCGCTACAAAGTTCTAACCATGTTTCAAAAAATGGAAGCTAAAAGCCCCGAATGTAATTTTGCAGTTAAATTAAAGACATTAGTTCCATTTCATCCTCAAGCGAATTTTGGAGTAACTTTTAAATTACTGGGTTTTAAATACACAGCTAAAACAAAATTCATGTTTCCAAGGTTACAGATAAATCTATTTTTCTAGACGGGGGTGCCTGGGTGTTCAATATGTCTATATTTTAATGTATCAGTTATTGCTACGTTTTGGTAGTGGGTAGGGATCTATTTTTCAATGAAATCTAACATCCGTTAAAAGCGTGTCGTCTGGTTTTTTAAAAATAATATTGTTAACGGCTAAAATTCTTACGGCATTTTTTTCCTTCGTATATTTAAAAAAATTTGGGGGGGTGTTTAGGTAAGAATACTTTTTATTTAACTACGATTTAAAATATTTTTTACTTTTGCTTTTTAATATACTATATTACTTTCAAGAACAATTTAATGTAATTAGAATCCCTTACAGTTTGTAAAATTATTATCACATCAATTATATTACGATTTTTAAAAAAATTATATTTAAATATTACTAAAGTAAAATTTTCATTTCTCTGATTTAGTAAACTTTATTTATTTATTTAATTACAATTTAAAAGAAGTTTAGGTTAGAATTCATTTTACTGTACTACAATTTTAATTACAACTTTAAAATATTTTCATTATTTATTTTTTATAGACTATATTTCATTTAATGAAGTAAAATGTATTAGAGTTACATACAGTCAGTAAAATTATTTTTCTATATCAAGTATATTTATATTACGATTTTTGAAAATTTGACATTTAAATATTTTTTAAATATTTTTTAATTAATTTTTTTCCTTACGGCAAAAATAGCTAATTCATTTCTCTGATTTAGTAAGCTTTATTTATTTATTTAATTTCAATTTAAGAGACGTTTAAGTTAGAATTCATTTTAATTAACTACAATTTTAATTACAACTTTAAAATATTTTCATTTTTAGTTTTTATAGACTATATTTCATTTAATAGAAGTAAATGTATTAGAATTACTTACAGTAAGTAAAATTATTTTTCTACATCAAGTACATTAACATTACGATTTCTAAACATTTTATATTTAAATATTTTTAAGAATTTTTTAAGTAACATTTTTTTTCAATAGTACTTAGTTTACTTTCACTAGAAAAATGCTTGACTATTAATATTTCATGTTAAATATAAATATGTATATTACCTGATCCTATTTTATAAAATTATTTTTATTTTTAAAAATAATTCAAGGAAAATTTTTGACAATGACGGCATAAAATAGCTATTTCTTTTCTCTGATTCAGTAATTTTTTATTTTTTATAAACTTAGCAATATATAGTTTCTCATGTATGCACAGAGGACATGGGTCATTTAATGACCTACATATTCTAGCTTTTCCTAGAATATATATATATATATAAATATATATATATATATATATATATATATATATATATATATATATATATATATATATACCAAGTAACACTTCTTGTGGCAGAAGTTAATTGTCCCCATTTTTGTAGTTTTATGTGCAGTGATATTTCAGGATCTTCATTATTCTCCAGAATTTCCTCTCATTTGTATCGCCTAGTAAATTTTGACTTTTTGATCTCTTTCGTAATTTTTTTTTCTTTCCTTCTACACAAGCTCCTTAGGTAGTTTATACGCTGTTTGGAACTGACACTTTCATCTTCACTATTTCATGTGAGTATAAAATTTTCCAAGCCATATATATTTCAATTTCTGATGTTAAGTAAGTGTCCTTTGTTTTTCCATTTTCTCTAATACTTCGCCATTGCCACATGGTTTTTCTTCATCTATGAAGAGATTATCCAACCTGCCCTGCCATACTGGATGACCGATATTATATAACCGTTTCGTAGTCTTATTTCTTAATACTTTGCTTAGCTTTTTGCCAGTATTATCCATTATCTTAATACGTTTTCAGATTTCAAAGTTGCACTTGCCATCCTCTTTTCAAATATTTCTAAGATATTTATTTCCTTGAGATTGATTCATGTTGACATCCCAGTTATTTATTTTTCCTGTTGTGCTTCTCCGTTTGCTGAACAGCATATTCTATTTCCTTGTAATTCATGTTTAGTTCTTTTTGTTGTTTTTTTCTTCCTCTACGTTCTGTAGGAGCCCTTGTAAAGATGTTTACAGAACTGCAAATAATACTTTGTAAGTTATATGTTCCTACACAACATTCATATATTATTTTTAGATGAAAATATCTATTCAAAAGCTTGTTATTTTTTTTAGATATCCTCATATTACTTGAACTGTGACCCAGTCCTTAAATCCGTATATTAAAAGCAAATCGTTTTTCGGGTTACTGGTTTTGTTTAGCGGCATATCAATCTCTCTGTGTTATTTCATATTGTTGTGGTGTCTTCCCTCTAATGAGGTTCTTGGGAACTCTTCCCCTTACTCTAATATTAGTAGGAAAAGTAAATCCCGGGGGAAACGATTACATAGACCTTTCATTACTGTCGAACTCTCCACCTAGGCGGAGAGGAACCCGGAAGAAGCGTTGCCGGAGGGTATAGTTTCGTCCGTGGAGGTAGACAGACCATGAACCCGTTTATACGGGTTCTAAAGGTGGCCTTGTGCCACATACGAACCACGTGGTGGCCGTTATATATAACTCTCTGTCTGGGCAGAGAGAAACCCTGACGAAGCTTTGCGGAAGGGCAATATTTTGTCCGGGGATTTAGACAGGCCCTGAACCCGTTTATACGGGTTCGAATGGAATATTTTTTGCCGAGCCTACGGACTCGGAGCACCAACGATAAACCCGGCCCTGTGCTACATACTCCCCACGTAGGTGGCCGTCAAATATAACGGTGATATAGACAGAACGCTGGCCGAACGATACACACTCCCAAAGTCGTGTAACACACTTCTGTTGTGTTCTGTGTTCAATACACAATTTATCTGAAACCGCTTGTTTTGTTATTTCTTAACCATTACATGGTCACAACACCATGGTGTTAAAATATTAAAAAAAAATTGTTGACTACATCTTGACAACGAAGGACTAGAAGAAACGGTTTTCAAGTTAAACCATAAAAAAAAAACTATTCCAGTGTATACAGCACTGGTGGAGAAAGAAAATCTACTGAAAAAGGATATCCTGTGTTAATTACTACACAGTCAGTGAAAATATAAAAGAAACTCCGTAAAACAATAGGATTTCAAAAGTTTCAATTCAGTGGTTGTGAAGAAGGTTGGTGAACCTTGGTATTCTTTTCCAACAAGACAGTAAGTGAACTGAAAAAGTCAAGAAGTCTTATTGTTTTTACTAATAGGGTAAAGTAAAAATGTGTCCCCTCTCTCGCTTTTAAATTTTTCTGAAAAAGAATTGATCAAGTCAAACAGAGCTATTGTTGGAAGTTAAAAAAAAAACATTCTTAAGTTTCGTATCACCGAAGTAAGATGAAAGAATTTAAAAGTGCAATGCTAGAGTTTTTTTTTAAAATATCAACTGGAACAGCTGCTACTGTTGGAACACAAATTTCAAGAAATACAAGAGAAATTCTAACGAGAACAAGCAGAATTGCGGTTGCAAAATGAAGAAAATAAAAATAAAAAACTGGACTTGGAAATTTTGGTTAGACAACAAAAGCTTGAAGAATTACTCCTTAAAACACAGAATGAGCAAAGGCACATATCCAACAAAAGACAAAATGAGGATAGCGAAAACGCGTTCTCTCCAACTGCTATATGGAGTGCTATTGAAACTTCACGCACGCATCTGAACTTGAAATTACGCTCGTTTCGTAATTTAAACGTTTCGAGTATGTATACAATAAGAATTGCTCCTCAAAAATTAGGCACAGCTGAATATACTAAGCTTGTTTATTATATTTTGCCTCGGAAAACGAGCAACTTGTAATTTTAATAGGCTGTTCTATCATTAACAGAATGATTCAGTCCAAAGACGTCATTGTTTCTCAAAAGTAGGAAATGCATGAATCTCACTCGCAAAGAAGACCAAGATTATACTACTTTGGCGAGTGTAGTCGATAAACACTGCGATGATTTCAAATTGGCCGTGTTAAGCGCCAATAATTTTAAATGGCTTTTTTTCGTCCAGGGAAAGACGGCGAAATACGTTGTAGAGAACTCAACAAGCTTGAAAATGAGCCCGACTTACTTTACAGCAAGTTACCAAAGATCGCCGATGGAACAGAATGGCGTGGCTCACATTAAAAAAATACGTCAAAGAAAAATTTAAAAAAGTAAACCTAAAAAATAATAAAGTTACTTTGCCGTCAAGACCATGTTTCGGGTTTTGTCAATTAAATTGGTATAGATATTGTCCTTTTAAAGATAAAAAATAAAAATTATTTGCGATATAATGGGACACAAAAGTTCCTACTTCAGGATTAAGACCAAGATAAAAAAAAAGTTGTTAAAATTACCAAGTCTGATAAACTAGAATATCGTTACTTCAGAGAATATATTGAAGTACAAATATGTAACAATGATATACGGCTACAGCTTGATTCGGGTTTAGACGTATCCATGATTAATTATCAACAATAGAAAAAAAATTGATTAACCGACTTTGTTAAGAGAGAAAACAGAATAGCTAAAGGACTAACTGGCGAGATAATTAAGTTTATGGGTGAACTTACAACGAACGTGTCATTCAAATGTAAAGCGTTAAAACTAAAGGCGTATATTATGAAGAATACGTTCGGAACTGATTTGTTAGAACAGTCTCAACATTGGGATATGCCTATTAACTCATTATGCCAAAAAGTTGAAAGTTTGACGAACGAAGCAGAAAAGATGAAAGGTAAACTTAAAAAAAAAAACCGACGTTTTCAGTGGAGGACTATGAAAAGGCACAAAAATGTTTGCTAAGTTTGACTTAAAGCCAGATAAACAGTTTTTAACCCTCCATTTGCCGCGTTAAATCAAATTGATGAAGAATTGAAAAAAGTGGAGGAAATGGGAGTTCTTGAAGAGGTTGAATATTGCGAATGGGCATCTCCCCCAGTTTATATTGAAAAGAAATGCAAAGAAAATCATGTATGTGCTGATTTCTGTACGTGGCTGAACAATGCCCTAAAAGATCACCATTATGCTCTTCCAAGTCCAGAGCAAATATTCGCTAAGCTCAGTGGAGGAATTTTTTTTTTTTTTTTTCTCTAAGATAGATTAAGCGATGTTTATCTACAAATATCCGTGGACGAGGAATGCTCAAAGCTCCTTTGTGTAAACATCCACAAGGGTTTATACAAATTTTTAAGACTTCCATTCGGGGTTAAATTCGCTCCTTCCATTTTTCAACTCGTCATGGACATGATGTTAAATAGTCGGGATTTTGCGGTGGCCTAACTCGATGACGTCCTAATGAAAAGTGAAAGGATCGAGGAGCAAAAATTGCACTTTTGGCAGGTGGTCAGGAGAATCCATGATTATGGATTCAAAAAGGACGTGAAGTGGGAGTTTTTCTAGAGTGAATTAAGTACTTGGGGCAAATAATTGACAAAGACGGAATACGTCAAAACCCAGATAGGGTAACAGCAATCAAGAATATGCCAGCACCAGAAAATGTCTCGGCTCTTCAAAGTTTTTAGGTTTTGACAATTATTATAACGTTTTTCTTCCAAGAATGCACAGTTTGAGAGTTCCACTAAATGACTTATTGAGAAAAAACGAACAGTATGAATGGACAACGGAATGACAGGAAGCTTTTGAGAAAATAAAAGAGGTCCTTACATCAGATCTGTTCCTGGCTCATTACGATTCAAATCTTGATATTGTAGCCATCGATGGTATCATGGCGTGCATTTTACATAAGCTAAACGATTAATCGGTAAAGCCTATGAATCTATGACGTTATTACCAGCTGAAAGGGCTTACTCGCAATAGAATAGGAAGACTTAGGAATCATTTTTGCGGTAACTAAATTACATAGATTTATTTTTGGAAGACACTTTGCGTTGCATACTGATCATCGTCCACGCCGTACTATCTTTGCATCAAAATAGATTCTGCCAAATCATACGGCTAATAGACTGCAAAGATGGGGAACAATTCTCCTCAATTATAATTACAAAATGATGTTTCTCCCCTCTAATAAAATATGTCATGCAGACCGGTTATCGATACCTAAATATGCTGAACCCCTGGAAAACACAGTCATTGCTACCATAAAGAGTTCGACGAAAAAAGCAACTTGTGCAATACCGTTCGGGAGCTTCCAATAAATTTCAATGAAATAATAGACAAAGCGTCCAAGGATGACTTCATAAGTGAAGTAAGAAACACATTAAAAAGCTAAGACCTGATTATTTCAGAAGTCTACTTATTCTGTAACGAAATATTAATGTACGGAGACAGAGTAGTAATCCAATCTACACTTCACTGTAGAACACTAAAGGAATTCCATGTTGACCATCCGGGAACTTCAAGGATGAAGAGTCTGATGAACAGTTATGTCTACTGGACCAACAGGGACAGGGATATTGAAAACACTGTAAGATCGTGCAAAGGATGCGCTTTAGCTGCTAAAGCACCTCCGATAAAATTCAATCCCTGGCCTAAAATCGATCGTTCATGGTCGCGGAAACATATTGATTTTGCTGGACTGCTTGATGGTTTTCACTACCTCGTAGTAGTTGACAGTCTTTCTAAGCGGACAGAGGTATTGAAATACAAGAAGTCGTCCGCGAAATTGACAGCCAAGTTTTTATATGAGCTATTTTCCCGTTTCGGAGTCGTTAACTATATTTTAACTGACAATGGCACACAATTTACATCGTGTGAATTTAAGGTGATTTGTCAGTCATTCCTGATCGAACATGCTACCACGGCGCCATATCATCCAAGGATTAACGGACAAGCAGAGCGTTTTGTAGATACTTTTAAGACAGCACAGAAGAAGGCGAGAGGTTACTCCCACCGATAACAGTTTTTGCTGGTCTATCGTGTAACTCCTAAATGTAATGCTCCATCTACCAAGACGCCACCATATGTCATATTTGCCAGGAAAATAAAGTCGGTATTTGACAAATTCCTTCCAAATGAAACAAAAATGGGTAACAAGAATAAACTGCTTAAAATTCGCTTTAAGTTCGGTTAAAAGTTTGTTTTTTGTGTATTTTGGAATAACAAAGCTCACTGGGAGATAGGGATAATTCAAACAAATTGGGAACATGATTTGCTTGCTTCAAGGACCAAAGTTTGTACGTAAACGTCATGTTAACCAAATCAGAAGGTATAGAAGCATAATCGACAGAGATCCCATAGAAGATGGTACTATAGACGTCAACTTTGACACATTTAAGGTTCCAATACGGCAATCGGTACCAGAGCCCAGGAGACCGAAAAGGAAAAGGAATTACATGAAACTTTTAAAAGTCAACCCGAAAAGAAAAAGATATTGAACATTTTTCATTTCATAACACTACTACAGAAAATGAAAACAATGAGAAACCTTTTGAATTAACAGAAAAACACAATATTCATTGGATTCACCATTAAAACTTGTACAATTTTTTTCCTCATTTTGATATATTGAATAGAGACAATTGCAACACGTGTCTTATTCTAAAAAAAGAGAAAAGTGTCGTAGTTCCTACATAAAGCTTTTTTAAAGTGGTTGTTCTGGATTATTCTATTTATTTTTTTTATTGAATAATTTATTGTGTGGTAATGAAAAAAAGAGATTCCATGCGGAGTCAGGCTGAAAAGGAGGTGTTGTAGTTTCTTACCTATAATGATGTTATTGGGGACTCTTCCACTTACTATAAATTTAGTAGGAAATGTAAGCCTCGCGGGAATGGTGATATAGAGTGTTCTACTGAGGCTGTTCGCAGCTCCTGTCGAACTCTCTGCCTTGGGCAGAGAGGAACCCGGACGCGGCTGTGACGAAGGATAGAATTTCGTCCGGCGAAGTAGACAGACACGAGCCTGTTTATGCGGGTTCTACAGGAAATTTTAGGCTGAGCCTACGGATTCGGACGACCCACGTTAAAGTCGGAATTGTGCCACATATATCGCTCGAGGTTGTGGGTGGGGCTGTGGAATATTAATGGTGATGTAGAATGAATGCTGGTCAACCGGTACACACTACTGAGACGTGTAACACAATTCGGTTGAATTTACTGTTTAATACACTATTTACCTGCAAACACTTGTTTTGTTATTTGTTAACCATTACATGGTCACAAGAAATATCAAAATCTAAATGTTACAGAATGATTTTATGCTTTTGTCTAAACATATTTTGAAGAAAAAAAATGATTTCAGCTACAAATCCAATGCATTTTTAGTCATGTTTTTTTATAAAAGAATGCTAGCCACTGAAACACCTAATGATATAAAACAAAAATAACATTTACAAAAACATGAGTACATTGGGTTAGTAAAGTTTCGACAAATTCGATCTGGCATGGAAGCATTTTTAAATCCAGTTGCAGAATCCTCTGAAGCAATGTTTTGGTGATGCCTAGTCGATCAGAGTTATGATAGTTAGAAGCTGCTGGATTCTCTTAACGTACAGCTTCCACGGCTGCGTCAGTAGGAACAGTGCGTTTAGGACCTCTTCTCTGAAGTTCACAATCTGATTCAATTCTTTCAAACCGGGCGATTATGTTCCGAATCATTTTATCGCTAAAAGATATTCTGACATTATAATTTTGCCGATATTTTCTTTGAGCTTGAACAATTGATCTTTCACTAGAATAAAAAAAAACCCTCAAAAACTCAATGAAGTTTATTTGTTGTTAGACATCGTACATAGCCATTTTAATTTCCAAGGGATGTTCTCTATCCTGCAAAGAAAATAACAGAAAAAATTACCAAACGAACAAGTTATGACTTATTCAAAACCTGCAGTTTTTCACTGTCCATACTAGATAAAAATATATTGTTGGTATTTAACTATAAGAATATATTTTTATACTTAATGTTTTGTTTTCGTATGTGTTTCATTATTGGCCCATAGCTGAGATCCTGACATGTAATATCACCCCGGGTCAGCGTGAATGTCTGAACAACAGCAATTAAGAAGTTGTTTTAGTCTCCTCAAAAACTTCGATCTCCTGATCAGTGTCCTTGCTGTCGGGTATCGCGCGTAGTAAGTGTTTACGTAGCAAGAATATTGAGTACTCTCGCATTTGTAAAATTGTTCACAGGAATCTAGTTGATTTCAAATTCATCGGATTGAGCAAATTTTGGAAAGCTAAGAAGCACTGCGAATGCGTTGATGAAAATAACCTGCTAATTCTTGAATAAAAAGAGGAAAATTGTAACGAAAAGAAAGTGTAAGATCTTATCGGCTTTCTCTTAATTATTTCTCTCCGGAGATACTAAATGACGTCATGAACCAATTTAATGGTTTCTTGATCTTAATTAAATTAACGTATACTTTTCGGGGATTAAATATTTCGCAAACGATTAAAAATAAGAAATAAATTTTCAAGTCGCTTAATGAAAATCATCAATTTAAAACTGACAGCGAAGAATGTTTTCCAGGGAACATGAGACCCACATAAACAAGTAGAAATGAAGTTGATTCCAGACATCAAATCGATAAAATCCACTGCTAAAGATGCTGCAAAAGGGATCAGTTCCTTGTAGCATGTCAGAAAATACTTGTCCATTGCCATGGGCTATGTATAGACAGTCCGTGACCCGTTGGGACACTTATGGCTTAGTTTATAAAATATTAAATTTATTTTCAACATCCATTGAAATGAAAGTTAAGTCTATTATGATTCAGGTAAATATTTCAATTCGTTCGTGTAACTATTGATCTGCTTTACAAGTTCACGTTTAACGTTTGACTGATTATTTTCAGCATTTAATAGGAATAGAAATTACGTGATAAATTTGAACTTTAAATCAGTTTAACTTAAAAATATTTTTAATATGCCAAATAAATTTTAAAATCAAATTCACTTGAAAATATTTTTATTAATTATGCCACAGATATTTTTAAGTATTTCAAATATTGTATGTCTAAAGAAATCTTTAATATGAATAATTACTCTACAAACAACTCTGCGAAACAGATTTATGTGTGTATGTCTTTAACTTCAACATTATTTTAATTAAACCTTGTCTGGTTGAAGAAAGTTAACATGCAAATGCTTGCTGCATAAATAACTCGTATTATTAAATTTTATTCACTTAAATATATTTAAAATCAGATTAACTTATTTTTCTTTAAATATTTAAAATATAGTTTGTTTACTCTTCCCTAAAGACATAATATCGCAATTCTCACGCCGTTCTATTGCTCGTTCCAAGCTAACTTTGCTGATCATCTGTAATCCATATTTTGACATTGGCACATTCACAGCTAAGAGCAACCATTCCACTTCAATTGGAATTCCATTCATGAGACATTCGTTCCATTGTGAAAAAGTATTTACAAGAAGACTAAGATGCTTCTCCGATCACTACAATCTTAAAATTTCCTGTCTAGTCCACTCGTTTTCTTTTCTACATATCTTAACATTTTACACATCTTACCTTCTCCGCGTACGTTCGTAAAGCAATCATATTCAATAATACTTTCCATTTAATATCTATCTGTCTTTGTATTCCGTCAAAATCTAGTATGAAATTGTGACAAACGCAAGCAGATAAGAATAAGCACGTAAGTTATAAGATATCTCGTATATTTCCCTTGTCGAACACTCTTAGGTTTTCTTGCTTTCCCGTCACATATGATCTTAAAAAAAATTATGCAACGCTAGCCGCCATCTTCTGTATCCTAGAATCGTTTTTCATTTTTTGAGAAACCGAAAGCACAAGACCAAGTGAAAAACAAACGTCGTAGGAAATAAAAAATAAATTCTCAACTCGGTATGTAAATAGACGTACTGCCCAGTGTTTCCCTGAATACTTCTGATTAACCAATTAAAGACACTTTTCATTGGTTGATCCTTTTAATTCGCTAACATGGTAATTGTACCTCTTTGTATACAATATTTGATCTTGCAGAAGAAATTCGTAATATACAATGCACTTCCTATACTGGTATATACAAGAATGTATACTCGATATTTTTGTAACCAATACAGAATAAATTGCTTGGATTATTATTAATTAAATATGAGTATTTGTTGTTGGATTTAAGCAAAAAACCGAATGCGGTTCCTTATTTTTCCCAGTAAATCTCGAAGCAGACGATAATCGTTGCGATTCATGCATCCGTGTGTTTTCAAATACTTTACTATGCTCTTATAAGATATGTCTAATATATCTCCTGCATTATGTGGATTGTTCTTAATCAGCACCATCCTGTGAATGACGATAAACTACATCAGCGTCCTGGGTAAGACGATTAACTAGGTCCAACAGAAGGGCCTCTGATCAGGAGGTTTTGAGGAGCGTCGAGCCACCTCTTAACTGCTGCTAAGTTAACTCCCAAACTCTGGTCAAAACACTATGAATGTGTATAATAGCTTATAATATCAGAAACACTTTCTATAGAGAAAATAATACAGCAATACATTTTTGAAAAAAACAAATATTACTAGTAATATATTTTTTGAAAAAAATATTACCAGTAATGGAAAATTCTTACGTAAAATCTTTAATGAAGAAAAAAATATTACCAGAAATAGACTTTTTGAAAAAATATTACCAATAATGAAAAATATGGCGGCATTAAATAACCCTTCGAGGTTGATAGGCCGTAAAACAAACCAAACCAAACTTAATCAGCATTTCGATTTGATCACCATAAATGATTCCTGGCTTCTCTTAAACTTCTCACATTTCCAGATAGAAATTTCCTTTCTATATGTAAAGAACCATTTAGAATCAGTACTCTTCATTTTTCTTTTCTTTTTTAATGTACATGCGGTTTACTTTTTTCCTTTTCTTTCATGTAATAATATAGCATAGAATGAAGAATGTGTATTACATTTACATTCATTTACGATTTAAATTATATATATATATATATATATATATATATATATATATAATTAAAAAACTACATAAGAATCGTAATGAAAAACATGTCGTAATGCCAAATTTCAGAACGACAGCCACTTTTTCAAACGCCCCAGATAAAAAAAAAAGCTACGATGTTTCTTTGTTATCAACTATTTTACATTTAATAACGCATTGAAAACTTTAACATTTACGCTAACCGCACTTTGTATGATAATTGATCATATAAATATAGGATAATATACAGAAAAACATAAATAAATACATTATTACCATAGTTAGAGAACTGATATGAATGATTAAAAATAATGGTAGGCACATGAAGATGTTCCCAGTAAATGAATACTTATCTGAAATAAAAACAACTTTACTAAGAAGAACTGACAACGTACATTGCATTACCTTCCTAAGAAAAGCATTCATTTTATTTATATTCCTGCCAAAAAGTCGTTGTATATTATTGCAAATAAATGGCACTAAGGATATGATTAATGATAAGAGCAATATTGATCATTATTGCATTACAATGTACAGTTCTGAAAAATATATCAAATAATCTACAATCAGTCAGTTATGTGCCATGCGTAATACACACTTAGGTGATGATGTATATTTCGAAACATGATCTCTCCTGCTATTTACACATAGCTGGGGGAGAAGAATAGGATTTATAACTTTCCCAAGTTTATTAGCACTAAAGTGAATGTAATTGTTTCGACTGGAATGTCTCTAATATAAGATTAAAATGTCTATTTGGGATAATCTTTATTTTACAATAATTACAGAAAACTTGAAAGACTTGTGAACTTTTCAAGGATATCCTATTCAAATTTTCTGATGAATCGTAATTGATTATTTAATAAGCTCATGGTGAATTCTATGACAATAAAATAGAAGTTCCATTATCATATCGTTAGATATTTGAGCTTAACAATTTTTAAAAATGTATTTTAATAACAAACTTAAATATGAATGTTTGTCGTTATTTCATGTAGTGAGTAAAAATGAAAACATTTGAAATTGACTACTTTTGTTCCGTTTCACTTAAATAATCATTAAATGTTTCTGTGCTACCTTATTTCTTTCTTCCATTCTTTCTTTCTTTCATTTTCACTCTGAAAACTATTAGCTTATGTCTTCTTTTTCTACCCTATCAAAACGGAATAATCCATTATTTATGAGGTGATGAATTAAAAGAGATATTAAACATTACTTTATTTTTTTCTAACCAAATTCACGTCTCTCGAAATGTATCTCAATAATATATTTTAAAAGAATCAGCAGATAATGTTACTTTATTTATGGTAACTGAATCTTTGGTTAGTGTCTTACTCGGTTTCCAAGGTACCATATTGGGTGTCTGTAACATAGTGTTTTTATCGATATAACCATATATTTTGGCCTTTTTCGCTTGGATCAAAATATAATTTCAGTTCTCGGCGTATAAAGTACATCTCATTTCTCAGTAGTGTTTCTCGCTTCTCAGTAGTGTTTCTCTCTTTGGACAAAGCTCAATTCAATTGTCTCTCTGTCTGCGAACAGAGCGCAACAGAGATTCCGTGACGCGGGTAATACCTTCTCCTTCATTACACTAAACAAGTGGATAACGATATTAATACTGATGCCATCAGAAACAACGGCTGTGGGTGACTGGGTTATTTTTTGAACCTGGCCCGGGTGCTCGCGCTTGGGGCCCCTCATATTCGACTGAGCTTGCTTCACATTATGCAAACTTAGGGCAGCAATAAAATACAATCGCTTCACCATATTTTAGCTAAGATCAAAGTGAAGTATGTGTTCTTATTAGCCCATTCCTATTCTTTATCTCTCTCTCTCCACTTCTCATTTCAATTCTATTTATTTCATTTTCTCCAGAAAACAATTGCTGTCATTCCTTTCTATCCATGCGATCTAAACGGAATAGTCCTTTATTTATTAGTGGAAGGGGGTAAAGCTAGTGCGAACTAAAGAAATAGGGTACAATCACAAATACAGTAGGTTTATATTGTATAAGATATTTAAAAACTGGCAAATATATACAATAACAAAACTGTCTCTTAAAACAAGCTTTATTCACACTAACTTTGAACAGATTAATATTATTATGTGGTCATTTATTAGAAAAATATAATTATTGTAAAAATATGAATATTTGCGAAATTAAAATCGTGAGGGCTTTCGAAAAAACATATTTGAAAACGTAATGGAAAATCAGCGACACCTAATCAAATATTTTAAATACGATATATTTATATGTATTTAACTTCGATGTGAACTGTAGAAAATGATGAATTGTAACATTTAATTTTACCTATATCTTCCACTGCCTGAATAGTCGTAAATATATTGAAATTAAGCAGTTTCTTTTTATTCCGATATATTTTAACTTTATTATGCAAATCTAATACGAATTAAAACCCTGGCATCATTATACCACTGTTGTAATAGATAACGAATAAAAGTTATATTAATAAAAATTACACGAAAAAATTTTCAAATGCTAAAGAGCAGATTTGTTTAATAAATTCTCCATTGGCTTCATCCACGGCTTCAACATGACTTCGAAATCTCATGCGTCTCTTCTGGGCAGTCTCCTTGATTAAGTTGGTGAATGCTGCTATAATCCTTGCCTTCAGTTCATAATTGTTGTTAAAAAAAATTGTTTCTGTCATGCTCAACATAAACAAAGTTATGCAGTCTGGAATGATGTGTATTCATTCAGATTAACCAGTTGCGTATTCTATTGTATTTCCTTTACTCATGAATGGTAACAAAGAAATGTTCAAACCGTTATTCACATAACTTCATATTCTTCTTTAGTGCAACACTACCTTCTCAAAACACTATATGCATAACACCGTGTTGGGTCTGAGATCATCATCAAAAAAGTCGTGTGTTTTTTCCTCATTAGAAAGATCAGTGTGAGTTTTGCGTACCTTCGTAATCACCACGAGATTCATTCAAACCTTTCCCAATCCTGTGCACTGGATTTACATTTACAACTATGTTTGTCCTGGAGCTTTCTGCGCGAATGCCATGCAGTAAAGAATGCTGCTTCCAAATATACAGCAGAGTGAACTCCCTCATGGAGAAATAATTTCTCACAGATGTTGACAAACTGACCCTATTAAATCTGTGCAGTCAACAGAATCATTGACAGAAAAAGTGTATGCCCGAAAGTAAAAATAAAAAAATGATGACAGTTTAGCCATCGCACCTTATCTATCTATCTATCTATCTATCTATCTATCTATCTATCTATAGTCTGATTATCTCTGTTTTCTCTGTGTCTCTAGCTCTGTGTCTCTGTCTCTGCATGTCTGTCTCTCTCTCGCCCTACACACACATACCCATATATTATATATATATATATATTATATATATATATATATATATATATCCTAGGAGATCATCCTAGCTCAAAGCTAGCACATTTTTTTCAATGAGATGAAATTATTCTGAGCTTGTTTATAAGATAATTGTGTACATAAAATAATACATATATGTTAGTGTGTGCATGTGCATTTGTGCACGCAAGAGCGTATATCTGCTTGTGTTTATGGCTGATTAGACAAACGTATAATATATACTCATACTCAAAGATGAGACTATGAATTGACGCAAGAAATTATAGATTCACAAGTGTATACAAACCTACACAAACTAATGTATGACTTTTACATCATATTAACGCAAAGACATCATGAATATGAAAATAGGAAACGCATAAGATTTGCCTGTAGACTTTTACGTGGATTCTATTCAAACAAAGAAAGTAAACGGATATATAATTTAAAAAATAGGCTGCGGTAAAACAGAGAAAAAAACACTATAATAATAGATGTTATTTTTCTTTAGAAATTTTTTTTTGTTTTCAACGTCGTGGAAAATGCCATCTTTCCAACCGTATATATTTCTTTCCCTTTCACTTTAATATGTTTTATTCTATACATAGTCATATACAATATTCATGTTTCCATTTGCAACACTTTAAGCTTCTTCGCCTTTACACACACACATCGTGTTGTGGATTTAACAATGACCATGCATATAAGTATGCATGTCTTTCATGAATTCAGAAAATGAAGAGCACAGTAGAAACTTATATATGTCTTTAAACGTTAAAGAAAGAAACATTCTTTCTCATCTATAAATATGCGCCGATGCTTCCATTTTAAACCACACAAAAATCTAAACCCTTTTACCAGACATTAATTGCAACGGGTTACAACTATTTTGGCTAAATGTATATGTTATTCTTAATAATATATTACGTATATGAATTACACAGACTGAAAACGTGATAGATAATTTAGAAAACAACTTGAAGAACCGTTTGAACAATTTTATTTTCTTACCATTCACGAGTAAAAGAAATACAATTGAACAAGCTACTGATTAATCTGAAGTAAATGTTTTGACAATTTCAATATACAACCTTGTCACTTTTCAATTCAGACAGTTTGAAGTTATCTATTTTCCTCTGATGAGCTCCCGTGGTATAAATATGTGTTTTTTTTTCATATTTATTATACTACCACACGTATTAATGTTGTCTTTTTAACCCGTTTGATTGTACTTTTATAAATACTCGAATTAACAGGATATTAAATATAGAAAACAAAACAGAATAAATTAGGTAGAATCCTGGAAGGTAATTTAATGCCATCGAATTTTAAAAAAATATCATTAAAACTTTGTCTATCTAAAGATCATGTACATTCTTTTTCAAAACGATAAGCGACTATGCAAATCTCACATATCGCAAGAATAAATACATATTTGATATAACGAGGTATACTTCCAGAAAAGAACAGAGGAATTTAGATAAGAAAACAATTAAAGTTTTTCCTCGAATATAAACGCATTAACCCCACATATAACTTTCATAGTAGAATTCGACAAGAATAAAAAATGTTTTTTCCGGATCTATCTAAACAAGTTTTAAAAAATTGATACATGAGAGATTGTTTTTGAGAATTGCGACCTGAACTGAAAAGAAAATTGGGACTAGCTCAGGAAATACAACAATATCCAATAATAGTAAGAGAATTACAAGAAACAAATAAAAAGAAGTGTCGTCGAAATGAACTTGTCTTTTTTTTGTGTCGGTGTATATATGAGGGAAGAAACAACATCCGTATCTACAGCAGGTAGGTTTAATCTAAGTAGTGGCATCAATATATTCTGACATAAGGAAAGCATTTATTTTACTAAAACACGTACACATGTTTCCTGCACTCATTGAAGATAATGGGGCCATGTCTTTCAGTATTCTAGGTATTGATGTTGGGATGTCAATAACAAATAGGAGATTTCTGTAGCATTGATTTGCCAACCCGATTTCGAACCAGGTTTGAATTAAGACTTTCGCTTGTACTAGACTGAATGCCATCTCATGTTAAATAGCCCAGTCTGTTCTAATATATATGTCATGCACTCATACATGTCCAAGACCTTTTGCGCGTAAGTAAATGAAAGGAACTGAACTGGAATTCGAAATCTCCTCTCAGATTTCACCTTCGGAAAATATCACAATTACACCATCAACACATTAAAAAATAACTAAATATTTACTGGATAATTATGTATCGTCTATAGCTTACACATTCCTTAATAATGCATTTAATTCAATTCTGAATATTATTTCCACATAAAGGTTTAATATTGCGAAACGTTGATATCATATTATGCTCAAAATATTGATTACCCTCATGTAAATTAAAAAGAATATATTAAAATGATAAAAACAATATGAAATATATATGTGTAGAAATTTATTATATTTTCCATTCTCTAATAAAAATGTGAGAGGACAAATTAATAGGAAAGGAAATTAAATTGTATGCATAATTGCTGGTGTTGCTTTGTTTGAGATTCCCATAAATTTAGTCAAAATCATTTTAGTCATGAAAGAAGAGTTTTATTTAAGAATTTGATTGGAATAAATTTGACACACTTGTTGCATCTACTTAAGAAATACGTCGTTAGCATCGATGACTACTTCCAAACGAAATCTGAAATGTTGACATGCCCGAATCATGGTGCTAATTACAAAGAATTTAAGAGACTTTATAGTGTAATAAATGCGGTTGAGCGAACTAAGATACCATATGGTTTGGATGGTTTGATCTTGGACATTGTAACTCATTCATTCCTGGGTGGTTTGGACATTATGATAGGCTTAGTAGGTGTACGGTATTCCTTTGCTACCGCTCTATATTACAAACCTCACACAACTTTCCAGAACTTCACTTTACCCAAAAGCATTAACACTTAAACCCTAACGAAAACACTAAAGATAAATTCCATCGCCCTATTTTTAAACGATTCCTAGAGCAATTACAGTTGCCGAAAAATTTCTGCCCATGACAGGTGGAACTTATTTCGACTCTCTGCTTAACCATCTTTTATTCCGTCGATTTATTCTTTGATTTTGACCATTTATAGAATTTATTATCATTCCTTGATCTTAGTGTTTCAACTTGCTGAATAAGCGGTTTGTGCGCATCATGTGGTTATTTATTGAATTTACAGGTAAAATCGTCCCTCTCTGCATTCAATTTAACTTGCATCGAATGTGACCGGGTATACTTCTTCAGACAAGAAAATCTGAAGAATTTATTTTTAAAAAAGTGAGAGTTATTAAAAGACGGTTTTTCAAAGATTTGAGTCACACTTGTTTTATTAACCTTTTGAGTCCAGACATTGATATACAAAAAAATAATATTTGCAAACTCCGTAATATGTCTAAGAAAAATGATTTTCATAGTAAAGTTTTATATTCAAAATATTCATCCATTCCAATCATAGGAAAGACTAATCACAAACAATAAATCCGAAACCAGTTACACGATTGTAATATTTCATCAGGTGTAACAAAGCTTAGTTTAAAAAATTGTCGTCATCTTGTTGCTGTATTTAACACCCTGACAATATATCCATCATTAAGGCAGCCAGTCGAATTCCTCTCAAACATGAACTTCTATGAAGTCAAGATTAAAATGAATACTTTCTCACTTGTGAGAGATAATTTAAATGTTGTATGCTGTCAATATGACAGTTGTGTTTAACCTTAATGGAGCCCATGCGAAAACCTGGAATAGTTTTGCAAAATTATTAGTGGAACTTTATATGGAAAGGAACTTACCAAGAACTTAATAGATCGTCAGGATGTCATGAATTAAATTACATCTCATTTCGTCTATGATGGTCATGGTGTTTAAATATCGGTGAGAAACTTTCAACTGCAACGGACTGAATTACGTTAATTTCTACCAGTAGCAGGAAACGAATTTTCGCCCACTTATTATCAAATGCCTAGAAGAGATTGCTTTATAATTTAATTCTCGTCCTTGAGAAGATACGGCAAGACTTCATTCGCACAGAAAATACTAAACAGGATTATTAATCTCTCAAAGAACAGCTTTAAATATATTTACAAAATGTTGATAATATAGAAGATTTGGAATCTGACTTGCATTATATTACCGTTCATCCAATAGAATCTCTACTGGCGCTCAAGCCAATTCTTACCGAGGAAAAGTTACTGATTAATGACACGTCTTATATGAATGGAAGAGGAAGAATGAGGAAATGAGGATTATGAGAATAAGGGAGCTAGATAATGAGTGGCCCTTGAATTTAAGAGGTTAAGATAATATAATGGTCAGGAAATTACCCATGCTAAAGTATGTTTCAAACAGGAGGGCATCTTGGACATAATATCTAAGCGGAACATGTTCCTTATATTTTGTTAAGGCAAGTTTCATCTAGAAGAAACAATTTTGATGAAAACAAAATAGCTGAATGTATTATTTACGTAAAAAATTAAACATCTGAAATCATGCATAAATTGAGCGCTTGGCTTCGGCGTAATATATAACTTGCTAGTATAATCAGCTGTAAAGATTTGTACTATATTTGTTTAATAGTGTAAAACAAACTTGTGACATAAGCCAGATATCTAATTTTCTATGTTTGCCGATGATGGCTCTCCAGAATTTTCTGTCTTTTGTACTTCTTAATAAATTTTATCTTTTTCCTAGTACTACTAAAACTTCGCCGTTATTCATTCATTCAAACTCTTTAGGTAGCTTATGCGTCATTTTCCTCTTTGACTTTTGACTTCAATCTCTCCTGTTAGTATCACATTCTTTAAGCCCTCTTTCGCCATTACATGCCCTGGAAATTACTGCTGTTGCTTTCTTGATGTTATGTAACAGTATTCTTTGTTTTTGTTGTGGATTCCGAGATGAAATTCGGTCTCCAATGAATGACAAACGCAAGAATTAAATATAAGAAATTAAATGTATTTACACAATAATACAAAGTATAATTCTGTTAGTAAATCCAGGAAAGCAGTTAGTAGCAATAACATATAGATATATACAGTCTCGAAGTAGGACTTCCTTAGAATCGACGTCCTTGTAACTGACTTTTACAAGCGGTTACCTCACACTATTACTCTACCTCCGTCTCAGTCTTCTTACTATCTCTACCCCCTGTCTTACTGTCTAGCTCTGGGTATTTAACGGCAGCAGTCCAAGTAACACTTTGGTCGAGTCCACTTATATGAAAAATGGTGGACCCCATAACAGTTTTCATCCTCTCTAAAATATCGTCGATGTTCAAATGATTGGTCCATCATATTTTAAGTATACTTCTGTAGAATGACATTTCTATTGCTTCGACTTGCTTTTTAGTCGGTGAATAATTTTTCTTGCATTCCCTGCCATACTAGAGAATACTATATTACATAAAATTTCAGTACACTTTTCTTTGTAAAAAATGTTTCTGATTCTTTCGAGTAGTAGTTCACTGATTTTGTCGGAATTGGTACGTACTATATATGTTGAATACATTTCTAATGATACTTGATATATACATATTTTCTTTTGATAAAATCATCGCATTCAAATTATTACTAAGTCCAATTCATCGAGGAAATTGGACCCTGAGCTGAACGTGTGAAATGTGTATTCATGACCTGAGAATTAACTTCAAATCAAATAATCACTAAAATGTTCTGTTTGTGGGGAAAATAAGTGTTTCAAATAATAATCCACTGTTGGGGAAATAAATAACTGTGTTTAAAAGAGTCTTCAAAATGTAGATTATATGATATACACCTGGAGAAAATCGATTATATTATAAAAAGTGCTTAAGAACGAAAGCATATAAAAGGTCAATTCTCAATAGTCAAATGTCATACACTTAAAATATTCGATACATAACACTTCGTATGTTAGCACTTGTGTTACTTCTATCTTTCAGTGAATTTTATTGCAGCAGATAAAGTCATAACACATTTTATCATTGACTGTTGATTTATCCATTGAAAAAAGAATTCAAAATAAATTACTGCATTTAACTATTGATTACTGTTGTCATGGCGTTGAGACTAATTCAATAAAACGTTGAATTCAACAAAATCTAATAAGTTTGTTTCGCACTGAGCGGGAATGGCAAATGAAATCGCTTGAAAAGACACTTCCTAATTGGCCTGATTAAGATTTCGCGCCGCTATTCAAGCAGTGCAAGGTAGGCTTTAATGTAATTATATTCCACAATGAATCAATGATATTTAATACGTATTTTGTACATTAATTAAATTATTTATTTTTGTTGTATCTTAGCAACGACGAGACTCATTCTTATCTTTCAAGTTTTTTTCTTTTACGTTTTTGAAATTCCTGTCTTTTGCCAGAAGCAAAAAATCTCGAGAAATGTGAAAGCAAAAGACGTTTTAATATTTCTACTAATAGCATGATATGGTTCTAGCTTGCAGGCAGTGACCTTTGGCGAAATAACAAATATATTAATGACTTTGGGATAGGTTTATTTCGTAAAACTATATCATATACATCTGCACATATCGATTGCAATGTTTAACAGCGTCGTATATATATATATATATATATATATATATATATATATATATATATATATATATATATATATATTCACTGGCATAAACAGAAAAAAAATTACATATATATATATAATTACATACATATATACACGCACAGACACTCGTGTGTGTGCGTGTTTGTATGGGTGTCAGTGTGTGCGTACTCGCGCGTGTGAAGATACAGTTCGTAGAGAATTAATATAAAAATATATAAAACGAATTTTTAAGACTGAAAGTGGACCGATATCATTCAAATATATATATTTTTGAAGAAGATTGTTTGTTTAATTATTTCACACACGGCAAGGCGATAAAGCCACTAAGACGACACATCTAACTGATTAAAAATAGAATATGGATACTTTCATAATGAAGCACAATACAAGAACAGGTTTCAGGAAGAGAGAAGAACGTGATTGATGTTGCATATATATATATATATATATATATATATATATATATATATATATATATATATATGTGTGTGTGTGTGTGTGTGTGTGTTCACGAATAACAAGTTAATAAAACCACTATTGATAAATGTCAAAAGAATATACAACTCTATTATTAAAGAGCGAGACAATAAAAGATGAGGTATTAAGAAGGCATTAGTTAACTATAGGTTTTGCATTTAAATTATTGATGGTCAGTTTCTATCCAAAACAACCAGAGTGTACCAATATGGAGAATTGCAAGAACAAAAATCGGCAGCTTATTTTTACTCTTGCGTCTAGCCATTTCAACAGTAAAATAATGTTTACCTGCGGCCAATCAAGTTTTTTCACACGGTCTATGTACTATAGAGGAAAGGTCATGAAGAGGTTGTCTACTGGAAGTCTGTATGTTTTTTTAACAGGACTCTGCAGCATCCAATACATGCAAGAGATCACAGTCATATCTGTCAGATAATATCTCCGACTAAATCAGCATTTATATCTGGCTTCATACCTCTCGACATTGCGACCCAGTTGAAAATTATTTGTTAACTTAGTAACAGCAAAGATGTACTGAAGGCGTGCATTATGACAGCATTCACCAACTTAAACTAGGAGAACGTCCAGAAGAGATACAGGCGATGTCTAAGTCGTCTAGGGGCCGTAGATATTTTATTGAATGAATGTACTCTTTATTATTTCAAGATACTTTTGTGTAATTATGGTAAATATTTCCATCATTACACAACAAAATTACTATCATTACTCATCTGATAAATGAGACATCAGTATTATTTTGATTTTTGTTTAACTTAGACTAAGATGTATCCATTGCACTCTGTATAATATCAGGCATTCAATGCTGGTGTTAATAATAATAATAATAATAATAATAATAATAATAATAATAATATGTGGAATATGGGATCATCAACAAACCCTGTTGTATTTGGATGCATCGGAATGGTTGGAAAAGATTCCAGTAGACTAATGGAAGCAATTCCTGGAAGTCCATGCCTTAAAGAAATAGAAAAAAAAGTTCTCACTCTTACAACCCGTACCTTAGGAAGGGCTCTATCTATGTAAATTATATGTGCGTGTTTGTGTTGGACGTAGCTTATCGTCTTACCCAGGACGCAGATGTAGTTTATCGTCATTCCCGGATCGCGGATGTAGTTTATCGTCATACCCAGGAGAGGACAGATTTATACTAGCTGACATATGTGCGTACGCATATACATTACACAATATTGTGTGCATTAAATGTATTTGCAAACAATTGGATTGATAACAACCATCACTTGATTTTAAGTAACATGTAAGCAATCAAATTTAGTAACATCATATTTTAAAAGTGATAATATCAGATATTTTTTGTGATATCTAAATCATTTTTGCAGAGATTTGGTTACAGATGCGTTTCAACAGCTATAAAATTAGCTACCTGATCAATAGCAAATATTAACTGAAAATAGTATATTAAAACTTACGAGGGTTATGTTAGACATATAGAAAATCATTTCGTACGAGCTGTGTACCATCAGGACATAGGTGAACAGGGATGTCTAAAATATTTAAATCTTTGCTATTCAGAATAATTAAGCTTCATTATTATCACGTTTCAGAATAGTAACTTCGAATTACACAAACCGTTTGGTATGTTGTTATTTGCACACCTCTGTCTCGCTTGAGCTTCCATTGGACTATATCATATATATATATGCACTGGCATAAACACAATTTATGTATGTAAATTATGTGTGCTTGTGTGTGTTGGACGTAGCTTATCGTCTTACCCAGGATGCGGATATAGTTTATCGTCATACCCAGGACAGGATTGATTTATACTGGCTGACCTAAGTGTGTACGCATATACACTAAGCAATATTGTGAGCATTAAATGTATTTGCAAAAAATTGTGTTGAATTTTTTCTTTTTTCTTCATTTTTCCTTTTTTTTCTTTCTTTCTTGTCTTGTAATTGTTAAATTCCATTATCTCATCATTATTTTCCAAAAATTCAAACTTTCGCTTATTATCATAGTTATAAATATCCATTTGCATCTTAATTCAATTAAAACTTACTCGTCGCTTTTATATCCACTACATAGTATTAATAGCATTCATCAGTTTAGATTTTATTTCGCTTGTCGTCTCTTCTTTATCTATGAAGAAATTGGCCAGCATTTAATGCTCTATAGTACATTTGTTATTACAATGCAAACTAATTCACTTGTTAGTCATATACCTTTTCATAAATACTACAAATTTGTATAACAGAGTTCAGCAGTAAAAACAATAATCGATCTCGATTTTCAATATATAAATAGTTACTTTTCATATAATTGATGGTGAAGAATCGTTCTTATCATACTTCGAAATAAATTAACCGAACGGGTAAATGAAGTAAGTCTAATTGGCAAAATTATATCCCATAAGAATATTTACTGGTATAAGTTTCCTCGCAAGACTTTTGGAGAAATTAATCATTAATACTCCCAGTTTGGTGATAACCTTTGCACAAACATATTTATCAACTTCTGTCTATTCTTCCTGTCTACAGATCGAACAGCAACATAATTGTAAGTAATTAAGAAAAATTGTTCGTCTCTTATTGTGAAGAAAATTTGAATACTAGATAATAAAGAAATGGTGCCGTATAATTTAATCCCCATGCAGATACATGTACAGTAATGTTTTCCACATTTCACTATACACAATTTTCTTCTTCTTTTTTTCTTCTTCTTCTTTATTTTTCTTTTTTCTTCTTCTTTTTTCTTTTTCTTTCTTTCTATCTTTAATTATTTTTCTTTTTATTTCTTTCTTTTTCTCCTTCATTTTCCCTTTCTTTTTTCTTTCCTTTTCTTTTTCTTTCTTTCTTTTATTCGTCATTTTTTCTTTCATTTTTGTTTCTTTCTTTTTCTTCTTCATTTTACTTTATTCTTTCTCTCTTTTTCTTCATTTTTCCTTTATTTTTTCTTTCTTTTTTATTTTTCTTCATTTTCCTTTCTTTTTATTTCTTTATTTCTTTTTGTTCTTCATTTTCTTTCTTTCTTTCTTTCTTTCTTTTTTTTCTACATTTTCCCTTTCTATTTTCTTTCTTTCTTTCTTTTGCTTCATTTTTCCTTTCTATTTTTTTCTTTCTTTTCCTACTGTTCGACTTCTCATTCATTCTCGATGTTGCTAAAATCACCTAGGCCCGACGGACTGTGTTGAATTTGTCTTTGACAATGGAAATCCAGAAATGCCTGTCAAATGGCTGTGATGTCTGCTACCTACTCTCACCTATGTATGAAGTGAGTTGATAGCAAACCTGGAAAAATAAATGCAAGCCAGTAAAGGGTAAATGAATCCTTGTAAGGGCCAATGGCCAGTTACCAATAAATAGAAAAATTAGCATGATGGCTTTTGCGGAGTTGTGGAACTTAGATTATGTGTCTAACTTCTTATGGTTTTTATGCGTAATACATCGAATATGCCCAGTGAGAGCAGAAATTCTAGGCCTATAGATTTCCTGATCATCGACCATAATGGGACTAAATGGAATTCATTCCAAAGCTTTTTATCTGATATGCTAAATGAATGGCACACGGCCTTCATTTTGAAGGAGTTGAACTATGGATCCACAAGATATTTGATGATAATTTCATAGAAATGGTCCGCATGTTGGCGTGAAGAGTTGGTGGAACCTCGATTTTGAGAAATAAAATCATCAAATCAATTCTCATACACCCACAGACGAATTTCCAAAAGGTCACGTATTTCAGAATCCGCTATATTTAAAGAAAACATGTTGTAGACTACACCACGACTACGGCAAATATGATGATAATATTATTTTAGGTGTATCACTAGGGACATTTGAAAATGATGCAGTTGTAAGAAAAAAAAATCCACTCTTGCCTCACTTAATTAATAAAACGACCGTGTAATTCAGTACAGATTTTGGAAGATGATTAGGTCAGATATCGAATGATGTTCTACATATGTCAGATATTAGACCAGACGTTGCCTTCTTGAAATAGAATTTAAGAATAATATCGTCAAATATGAAGTCTATAACGACAGTCATGCCTAATCCCTGAAATCGTGCTAGTGACTACTATTAGTTTATAATTAAAATCAGTTAATATTTTGCATGTTTTATATATTCAAAAGACATTGCAGATATTCTGAGAAGACATTTCTTGTGCATATCATTTGATGGATATAATTTACATAATCTAAATTTTGAAAACTATTTAGAAATGAGAGAATTGGTAATTAACTTATATTTTCTCACCTATTTCAATAAATTGTTAAAACATGCCCAAATAAATATCGATCATTTGGATATTTAAATTAGGGATTTAAAACCTAAACAGATATTATCATTGCATACATGTTTAATAGGCAAAAAATGACCTTAATATCCTTGGTATACGTCGAATGTATCACTCCTTCATGATTATTCTACTATGTAGTATTATTCAAGGAAATATAGTATGGTTGACCGGATCTAAGTAATTATATGCATATATTCGAAACATGCTTAACTGATTAATATAAACATATTGTGTCTACTTATTTTATACATATCTCATCCAGGTGCCTCATCAGTTTTTGATGTTAACATGAAATTCACCAAGCAAGGCTCCGTAGTTTATTTTAATCTAATTATCTTCGATCATTTCTAAGATTATCTTCAAGGTTAAAACAGACCAACTTAAGGTATGATTACAATAATTTATTTCACCAGAATCCTTTTTAAAGGATTCCGGATCATCAGGTAACACTTCCAACAATGAAATGAGAGGAAAAAAAAATATATATATATATAATCTTTGTTAAGCTTAACATTATTGTCCTATAATCACAAATGATAAAGCTCTCAACTTTATGTTCCCATTTTTAACAAGATTGTTATTGTTGCGGTATTTATTACGATACTGTCAGACATTGACGTCGTCAATGGAAATTCTGTTTCTTGTAAAAACCCCTCTACAACTCAATAAATTTTTGATGAATCATCGTAGAGTAAACGATAACAGTTTTTCCCGGCGATCTACAATCCTGATCGCAATTCCAATTCTCTCTAAGTGTTTTCTCAATTTTCTAGTTTGCGTTCCAAGCGCACATGTTGCTACAGTAATTAGCTCTACATTATTATTCCGTAAAATTATCAATTGCTATAGACTGATCCCGGTATTTTACATCTTTTCAGTTTCTTTTACGTCGACTCTAGTATCATGCGAAACTTAAAAATTCACTCAGGCACATTTTCTTCTTCTTATGTATACGAATTCTGGTATTCCTGTTTTAATACGTGGTCTGGTTACACTGAGAAAAATGCATAATATATTATGACAATCATTTTCTACCACTGTCTCGGGCTGCTGATCATACCATTCAACATTAAACCAAAGACAAACAATCCAACCAATTTAATCACGTCGTAGTTTATACCACTACTCTGTGATATTCAACGAGTATTTTGTTATGTTGTTCGTATTGTTAAATTTCAACTGATATTCCATCCGTCATTAGCAGGATCATTATATCTTAGCCCCTAATTTGTTTTTGCAGTCTCCGTGTTGACTGGGTGATGAAAATTGTATGGGAATGGAAAATTTGTAGCACAAATTGGAGACGTTCTATATTACCATGCTTCGCCGATAAAATAAGTGTATAAATAGCGAGACAGATTACCATTCGATTTATAGAGCTTAAAGAACGATATATTTAATTTAACTATATCTTCATGGAATTTACCTGTTGGGGTGCCAGCTATTTGCAAACAGTTGAGCCCCAACCTGACTCAAAACACTATTAACGTGTAAGAATAGGTTTTAATACCAGAAATACTTTGTAAATATTACTACAAGCAATAAATGTTTCAAGAGAAAAATATTACCAGCAATAGATTTTTTTGAAAAAAATTATTACCAGCAATAAAAATATTGTCCGCGTTAAACAACCTATTGCCACAAAATAAACCAAACTAGAGATTTTACAAAGAAATTACCAGCTACACATTATTTGAAAAAAATATACCGTCAATAATTTTTTTTCGGTATTAAATAACACATTTTGCTTGATATGCCGTAAAAGAAAACAAACTAAAGCAATGATAGAATTTACATTTTGATTCAAATAAATTTTACTCCATTTATTTTTATTAATTATTTGTTTGTTATTAATTTAAAAATATAAACTTAAAATTATTTGTACTTCGAATACTTTTTCAAAATATATATTCGATCGTTTCAGTTAGGATAACGAAAAGAATATGACGAAGTTTGCGCGGAGTAATTCTGTGGAGTAAAATATTTTAATAAATAGATGTCAGTGAGGAATGTCAGGAATATAAATCATGATTTATCATTAACCTTTTCTTAGTCCCTTAAGACATCCATCATAAATTTGCGTATCCATATGAAGTAGTTGTCTGTCTTTTTAACTAATTTAAACTTTACAATAATTTTTTCTTACACAGAGCAATCCATTCATCTTACAGGCGTATGATATTCTTTTGCAATTTGACAGAAAATTTTCTAAATAAAAATAATTAATATATTTATTTGATGACATGGCAACTATGGTACGTTTTCAAGATTATTTAAAATATGTGAAATTATTAAAGTATTACATTTGAACATACATACATATATATATATATATATATATATATATATATATATATATATGTATATGTATGTATATATATGTATATATATATATATATATATATATATATATATATATATAAGTACCGATGAACAATTCTTCAGCCAATGAAGAATTATTTACCCGCCAGATATTATTCTTCGTAAGATAAAAAATGCTGCAAAATAATCGGAGATGGAAACTTCTCTGAATAAGTTTGTATATTTTATAGTTATTACATATTCACTCGAAAGTATCAGTTCATTTATGTGGAAATAAAATCGTTTAAACAAGCAATATTTTGTTTTATATATTCATCCTTTTATTACTCCTAACTCAAATCTCAAAAAAATATATAGCATGCATGTATACGTATATATGTATAAATGTATGTGTGTAGATGTATGTGTATATATACATATATATATATATATATTTATATATATATATATATATATATATATATATATATATATATATATGTATGTATATAGATAGATAGATAGATAGATATAGATATATATGTATATATTCATACATGTATATATGTATAAGTATATATATATATGAATATATATGTATATACATATATATATATATATATATATTATACAAGATAACTATACAATACTATACTGTAATAGGAGGGGAAAAACATCTCCAAAACTCACACACAACACACACACACACATATATATATATATATATATATATATATATATATATATATGTATATGTGTATATATATATATATATGTATATATATGTATATATATATATATATATATATATATATATTTATGTATATGTATAAATATATATGTATATATATATATAAATATATGTATATATATATATATATATATATATATATATATATATATATATATATATATATATATGTTATACAAGATAAATTATTCAATATACTGCAATAGGAAGTTGAAAACAGCTGCGCATAAGAAGGTGGATTCTTCTACTTCCCTGAGGAGACCTTACGGGTAGTAAAAGTAGACGTCATTTCATTGTTTTATTATACATACGTTTATATATATATATATATATATATATGTGTGTGTGTGTGTGTGTGTGTGTGTGTGTGTGTTGTTTCTGTGTCTGTGTGTGTGAGTCTGTCTGTGAATATATATGTATGTATATAAACACATATATATATATATATATATATATATAATCACACACGTGTATATACATATATATATATATATTCCTATATATATACTTATATATATATATAAATATATATATATATAATATATATATATATATATATATATATATATAAATATATATATATATATATATATATATATATATATATATATATATATATATATATATATATATATAAACATACTTACAGAACTTTATCACGAAAAAAGAATTCTATTCTCAGTGTTATTTCAACTTTTAAAATATATTTATTATCGTCTGTGGTAACAGACTATAAAAGTATATGGTTTTTGGCAAAGCATTCGAGAATTTACTTGAGATTTATGGATGAATATATTAATACACATGCACACATATTGCCAGAAACAAACACACAGATATGCACATACACGAGATGGTTAGAGTAATATAATGCCTTTCTATCTTATCATTTCATCTTTCACCATTAGCATACATTGATGATATGGCAACGCAGATTAAAATTACCGGAAATAAACTGGCATTTCTTTCGCTTATTTCTTGTTGCAGACTTGCAAAATTTCATCTGATAAAAAAAAATATAACGCAGAGTTTGTTCATTGAATTCCTCTATTCAAAAAGAATATCATCCAGTGATATACGTATAATCTTTCAGAATCTTTTTATGTATCAAATATATGATTCGGGCAGAGGTAGTTTGTGGATGGTTTAATTCGCTAGGTCCTATTATTAGCTAAATTTTAATTTTTATTCTCGGTTCCCCTTTACAACCATCAACCAACAGTTTTAAAGAACGCGTCGGAAATTCATAGTGAATATTACGATCTTAAATAGCTTTTTCTAATTGAATATATGTCATGTCAATTTCTTTGCTAGTGTATGTAGAAGTGCCAATAGACATACAAAGGCGATGGAGTGTCCCTTCGTGACCTCAGTCACGTGGATATATATATATATATATATATATATATATATATATATATATATATATATATATATATATATATATATAAGGCGCAGATATGCAGAAAATAGTTTGTTGCATAATACGGAGGTCCTTATTTTTGTTTTTATTTTTAAGAAGACAGTGTTCCATACAGAAGTAGAGATTATATTATAATATTTTTTTGTTTAAGGAATCAAAGGAATCATATGTTTAAACTAAAACATATCATAATATTTATATATATATATATATATATATATATATATATATATATATATATATATATATATATAATGTTGTCCACTCGTATCCGAGGATGTCTATATACTAGAGTGTTTAGCCAATCCGTGTTGCAGAGGCCTGCTAATGCACTTTTGTTTTTGTTCAAAATCCGCATAGCTCTCCTGTGGTTTATCCTATAAATATGATGAGCGGACCTTCGTTACAGTTGGTAGGTGAGAGGGCATTATCTTGCATGATTTGAAAAAGGATAGCACGCTCAAACCGTCGGTCATGATGACTTGTGATTTCATGCTTGCTCAACCATCGACGGCAGAGTAGTTAGAACGTTTGAATCTCGCCATGGTCGATTTGTCAGGAATGTGGTTCTAGATGTTATCCGGGTGGGCGAGTCGATCCTATTGTGCAATACCCATGTCTTGTGAATGAAATTGTGCAGCAGATATTTTTGTGTGTGTGCGTTTGTGTGTGTGTGTGTGTGTGAGCGCGCGCGCGTTTATGATTAAATATAAACACGTAAGAAATTATAGTTTATCTCTTTATCATCTTATTCATGAATTTTGTAAGGTGGAAGAATCCTGATTGTTTCATTTTTTTTTATAATCTATGTTGTTTTCTTTTGTTCTTTGCGTATAAAAGACAAGATTATTTTAGCGTGTGAGTTTGTATATATGTATGTATCAATTTTGTTGCATGGACGATACGTGAGTATCTTATTACATCTATTTGCGTGAGATTTTTCTTATTTCAAGATTGTTTCAATATACGAATATATTACTCGATTTTAACTGTATCAAAATAGGACAAAATTTAAAATAGAATGTGCTACTCGAAATTATACTCGTCTTTACGTATAGGTTTTACTGAATATTGGTGATGTGAATTGATTCCATCTGAGGCTTATACATTGTTTATATATTTATATTCCATCTATAATTTTTTCTCCGTAATAAGATGTCATAGTTTTTATTAAGACAGCATTTTTAATTCTCAATTATGACCTGATCTATTTCTATTTAATATTAAGGGCTTTAAAGTGATATCCCATCGGTAGTGTCTATACTGTGTGCATAAATGCGTATTTTAGATTTCGGGGATCATGCATACATTATCATGTACAAATGCATTCTTCGAATAATTCTCTGATTATTTAATTTTATCGAATTTGTGAGTGTTTATATTTGACATAATCTTCTAGTGAAATTTGTTTTAATATCAGGCCCATCTCCCATATATTCTTGAAGAATTTTGACTTGATTTATTAGAATTAAAGTTACTTGGACTAATTACATCCGCTTTTTCAGTTCAGTAGGTACATCCATTCTATAATTACATAATGCGACGTCTTTCACATCATCAACCTCAAATACACTATACTAAGATATTCCTCTCTAAATATTAAATAATAAAAATAGTTTTTAATTACCTTGTCTATGTTTACAAAAAAAATATAATATATATATATATATATATATATATATATATATATATATATATATATATATATATATATATATATATATTTCATTGTAGACCAGCAAATATATTTCAGTTAGTTATTTTATCAATTAGTAAAAACTTTCAGTAGTTTTCTTTAGATTAGGTAGTTCAACATGCAGGGTCAGCACATATGGTCTGGGGTGACTTCTGGGACAAATAAAGATTCTAATAATTACGTTTTTCTCTCCGGTTGAATGAAATGTGCGAAATGACTGTCATTAAATTGTCTCTCTGATAAGGAATTTCAGTGGCCTAGGTTATCGTCTACTTTATATTGGACATAGCAATGTCCCTGTAAGCAACATCATATCCATGTTGGACAGCGTACTGCTCTCTTAAATCCCACAGCAAACGATAACATTTGTTAAAGGCAATCTAAAGAAGAATGTTTCTCTCTTGTCTTTACTTTTCTTACTTTATCATGTTTGTTGATCAGTTTTTTCCTCTCGGTAAGAAAAAGGGAGAAATCCATTCAAATGTTCACAGAGCTTGTGTCTGGGATATTTTCATGTCGGGATTTTGGTCCAAACAGATTTTATATCCGTTTTTATTCCAGACACATTTGTCCGGTTTTTTTTTTACTGACACACGTAACCATACATATACAGTTACAAGCGATATGTTCTCTATTTGGTCATTAATTCTTTGCTCGCCATCTTGCAAGAAGAAAAAGAAAAGTTTAGAATTACGAGTAGAATAACAAAGAAAGCCAATTTCATAATAAAAACGCACGACATTAGAAAATACGGATATGTCATGTCGGAAAGAAAAATAATAAAAAGTTACGTGGAAAATCTTCGAAAAACCACCCCCAGAACTGGAAATGGTACAAATATCGCAACTATTTCTGTGGGCAGCATTCTAACCCATTTAAAAAGATGAGATTTCCAATGTTGAATTTGAATTCAAGCATACTGTCATTAGTGGGAAGCGTAGAGAAATATATCCTTTCCTCCATTCGCGCCACTCATTTTTTATGTTTTCATGAGCTAAAATGAATAAATTGGTAATAGATATCTGCATATACAGAGAGTAATGCATTGCTGTTAGATTTTTTAAAGATTGGTTTGGTTTATTTTGTTTTACGGCATATCAACCTCAATGGCTTATTTAATTTTTTTTAAAATTTTTAGGATAGATTCGTATGAATAGAGTATGTGTTCTCTGTTTTAGATTGTTTTGGTTTATTTTCTTTTACGACATATCAACCCCAAATGCTGACAAAAATTCTTATTTCTGGTAGTATTTTGTTTTGTCAAAAATCAGTTTCTGGTAATATATTACGTTCAAAATTGTATTGCGAGTAAAATTTTTTTTTTCAAAAAAGTACTGCTGGTAATAGTTACCTATTTGCCCATAGCTGGGACCCTAACAGGTGCTACCACCCCGTGTCAGGGTGGACCTGGGAACACCAGCAATTAAGAGGTGGTTCCACGCTACTCAAAACCACATGATCAGAGGCCATACTGATGGACGAAGTTTAACGTCTTACCCAGGATGCGGTTGTAGTTTAACGTCTTACCCTGATTATATAAAGTGCTGTTATTGTTTACCATGAAATACAAGAGAAGGGGTTGGAAGAGAGAGTGTTGATGAGAGAGAGAGAGAGAGAGAGAGAGAATAGATGAGAATTAATTGAATGTCGAAATTAAATTATTCTAAACAGGAAGTGATAATATATGGGGGAGAGTCATAATCGCTTGCGTCCTAATAGAAAAAGGCACATAGAAAGATAAAGAAAACATCTCGCCGTATTTGATAAAAGAAAGAAGAAATAATGATAAAATTCTAACTCGGAATGATACACTAAACAAGAAGAGCAAATATTTCGCCACAAAATATAATAAAATGAATGCTTATATTTTCTTTTGATTAATTATTACACACACAATCACACACAGGCATGTATATATATATATATATACATACATATATGTGTATATAATAAACATAAAACATTAGGCAGCATATGATTTACATACAAAGAATAATCACACATAGAATTAATCAGAAGTATTAATGCGATTATTGGCGACATCCATCGCTAGAAAACATAATATATGCATTAAAATCCTGTTCATCCATAGTGCGAGTTTTGATCCTTGACGAAAAACTTGTTGTCTGTAGTTTTTCAGTTTATTTGATGTTATATGCTAGTACTTACGGATAGTCTTCTATCCATCATCAGGCATGTGTTTTTTTCCTTATAAAATCAAAAACTTGAGACGATATACTTGTATGTCGACTGAAAGATGTTTTTTGAATATCTGCTAATATTGACGGTTGTGTAAGATCTCGGAACGTGCAAAGACGCAACGCTAAGTTTTTCAAAATCTTTTTAAGTGAGAATTTTATTTAAATATTTCTTGTGATGTGTTAAATCCACGTATTCTATTTTTACAAGTGTATTCAGTTTTTATGTCATGAACTAAGTATATAGTTCAATAATATAGTGTAATATCTTAGTAGTAGTTTTTTTATAGGAATTTTTTATGTACTGCGGATCGATAGTTTATAATAAACATAAAACATTAGGCAGCATATGATTTACATACAAAGAATAATCACACATAGAACTATGGATGAACAGGATTTTAATGCATATATTATGTTTTCTAGCGAGGATGTCGCCAATAATCGCATTAATACTTCTGATTAATTCTATATTGTGATTATTATTTACATATATATATATATATATATATATATATATATATATATACACTAATATATATAAGAAATGTTGGCTAGGGTCACCGTGAATATAATCAAGAAGGAAAGCTATGTTCTTGTAAAACAACATCCCACATGAACCATGCACAACATACACGAGAGAAAAATAATCTAGCTCAGTGAACATTAATAAAATATTGTATTAACAATGATATACAAATATCAACAATAAGTATAAAGAAAGTTACTTCCCTTTTTCCGTAATAAAAATTAGCTAATTAATGTTGAGTACAATAATGAATGTTATTTAACTATAAAGTTCAATTAAGGTCTTAGTTAAATGAAGAATAATTCCACAGTCTGTTTGTGAGTGTGGAAAGATTAAATGTACCCGAGTGATATCAATATAAAGTAGTAAGATTACTCGAATGAGTAATAACTAAAAATTAAAATGTCATAAGAAATATAGCGCCGTGCCGTATTTTCTAAGAATTGAACTGCAACTGCTGTTGGCTAACAGCGAGATAGTTTATATAGTTATGCATAGGCTCCAGTGAGCTTGGCGCCAAAAATATAGAAATATACTAAAATACGCGATTGGTCAGGAAATGGACCAATCCGTGATTTTAGAGAAAAAATTTAATGATGTGCGATGGCAAAATTGTTATATAATAAGTATCATATATTTATGAACCAATGACATTAAAGAAAGCGGAGGTGTGGCACATGTAAGTGATCACCACAATATTATTCGTTTTTATTATTATTTCATAGTTTCGACCAAAATGTACATCATCAAGAGAAAAATAACATGGTCGTGGGTATCTATATTCGTATCTGTTTGTGAATTTTGTACACATCAAATTAATTTACAAAGATAAAATAAAACTATATGCAATATTATATTGGTCAGTTTCGACGTCTGCCTCGTTAAACTTTACTTTAATATAGGACGAAATTTTATCTAATAATTTTAATAAGACATATAACTATGGGAAATATAAATGGTAAAGATGATTTAACATTTTTGGCAAGAAGTGATTATCGATGAGGCCACGACAATAGGACCCATTTTCTGAGATGTCAAAAGCTAGAGTATATTATTAAAATACTGTTGTAAATATGTACGAATAAAACGCTATCACATATCAAACATGAGAAACAACTGTCTACAACAGAAAATCTTTTTTAAATAGCCTGCGAGTGCAAAGAGTATCAATTACCAGACTCAGAGGTATACGTTCCATGCACAATTCTAAGCTGGATCATCTCTAATCAACGCACAACTCTATGACCAACATATACGTTATAACAAGTGAAAACAGACAGGTTTACGATTTGAGATAATACGCCATAGGGACCGCAACTGAGATGAACGAGTCAAGAAGCTGTTACCATAGAATTTGTCGTTAGATCGAGAACGCTCAGTTCTAAAATGGTGAATTCAGCCAGCGTAAATTTATAAAATCGAGAAAACAAAATGAAAGCTCATCAGAAAATATCAAAAGTATACGTAGAAACTACGTTTTGATGGAATGAATGTGCCTGAAACAGAGATGACAAGCGTTGCAGATTACAGATAACTTCTCTTATTATCTGCATGAAATTCACAGTGATATATCCATGATATAAAGCACGTTTTCCTAATATATAACACTTCATATATATATATATATATATATATATATAAATCAATAAGCACTAAATACAAATCAGATGCATGATACATTATTTTTTTCTACAGTTATTTAATATCTTCAATAAAAAGGAACAAATATTTTAATTTAAATTTTTACTTCCGAAACATAATAATATCTGTGTCATGTAGAAAACACATTTATAAATAATGCTAATATTACAAGCTTTTCTCGAATTGAGCACTGTCGGTCATTGGCGTGTTTATTCACACAATAAGTACGTAAAATTCGCCTTTCTTTAAGCCGTACGACGATGGCTTAGGGGGATTATCTCAGACTATGGCCTAATCCGTCGGGTTTCGTTCAAAGTTTTATGCCGCACTTTTGAGCTATGATACACACACACACACACACACACACACACACATACACATATATATATATATATATATATATATATATATATATATATATATATATATATATAAGTCTAGAACCTCTAAATACGTAGCAGAAGACGGCTATATATTTTTATTTTATAGCAAAGCAAAAATTACGTCAACACTGCTCTGTGTCTGTGTAAAATGATAATTGTAAAATCAGATGTGTATTTTCCCATTTAAAGCCACTTATTTCTCAATGCTAATACTATGATGAACTCATTTCAATATTTTTTTAAAAATATTCTTCGAAATATCATACTCAAAATTGTAGATCTCTTACTTATATGTAGGCACATGTGTGGTCACGTATATAGATCATGTGTGTGTTGGAAGAGATAGAAATATACTTTAGTAAATTTGATAATTTCTTTATTTTTGTTTTCTTACACTGTTAATTTACACTTGATAAGATAACACAGCAATTCCAACTGAAAACCTCTCTACTCCAATGTTATGGTTCCGTTGTATCCATGTGACTTTCTTGGTTACATGTTACACTTTTCCATTCTCTAATACATACGCTATCGTGCATACATTTATATGACTCTAACTTAAATGCCTTCACTTATTTATAACTACTTTTTGTGATGCATTTATTTATAGAGGAATGGAGTAGAGAAAGATTGACTCTGGTCATAGCGTGAGGGCAAAATTGATTCTTCTTTTTGCTCGGATATGTGGCGAAAAATAACTGCGTAATGCCACTGGGTAATATGAATTCGTATATCGAGCAAAATCGACCTCGTCTTCAGCAATGTCTCTCCAGCCGTCGTTTCTCTTAAAGCATTTCTTTTTCACCGCCAAAAGTAACACCATAAAACCTCATAGAAATTTGCTAAAACTATCAAAAAAAAGAATATATAAAATGAATTCTGGAAGAGAATGGATCGTTACATGTCGTGCGTCTTAAAATAGGTTCATTGTGTAATCAATATAGAAAAATCCTTGAAAATCTGTCTGAGATTATATATATATATATATATATATATATATATATATATATATATATATATATATATATATATATGTATTATTTGAGAAAAACTCTGGCAAAAATTTCCGTGAGATGCAGTCAGATGTTACATTAAAGACTCGATTTTGTCTCATATTGCTTGTATATTTTATGGAAATCACATGATCATGTTGAGGTTGTATTTTCGAAAGATAATATATATCCACAGTAACTTTTTTTCTAATATACCATAAAATGAGGCTATTTACAAAAAAACATTAATTTAGCATAAAGATAAAGGTTTTTTAATAAAATCATGTATTTAAATCATATGTGATCACCAATGCTTCTTTAACTATGTCCCATGGTCATAGAGGATGTGTGCGAAGATTTCTCGATACCACAAATTCCTGTCCTTTGTCGCTTTTATTGAAGATTGTCTTTTGTTATCACTCACGATCTCTGTACTTTCGACCATTTAGGCAAGCTCGTTAGATTTTTTATGCGCTGCATTCGCGTGTCTTTCATGTGTTTAATATATCCTGTGAGTGTGAAATTTTCTCAGCCCACTTTCCTTAATATATGTCCTGGAACCTTGAAATTTCTACTTGGCGATTATATGTAAAAGTGTACTTTTATTTACATTTTCTTTGTAACATCGATGTTAATGACATGTCCAGACTAATGTATACTAACTATCCTTCTGAAAAGCCACTTTTAAATGCCTTGGATCTCTTCTTCATCAGTGAGAAGATTGTTAGCATTCGCTTCTACCTCATAATAAATTTATCTCTAAAATTTGGTCATTAATTATATATCAAGTACTGTTTTTTGATTCCCTCAATAACTTAATATGTAGAAAAGTCTTCAGAAAAATATTGTTTTTATTTTAATTCTTTATAGGTTTCCTATGGAAATATGTGGTTATTCATGTAACAATTTATATACTAATATTTTTTTGCATTTTTTTCTGAAGTTAGGAACCAGGGTAATATGATAGTACTTAGGATTAAGTTAAATATTAATAACTATAATTGTAATTAATATTAGTAATAATTGTAAACAGAATGATGCAATATATAGACTTAAACATGTTTGGTTAGTGTGATTACGGACGGCTATGAAATCGTGTGATAACTAAATATAAGTTTTCTATCCTTTCCTATTTTATTCAATTTAAGTTATTATCAAATTCAGTTGATAAAGCAGAATGATTTGCTTGTAAATTCTCTTCCACCTCTACACTTGACATACGTGCAATAACTTTACGTGGCCTTCCACTTATAAGGTAATATCTATGATGTGATGTGAATATAATTTCGCACATGTTTTCTGCTAATATCAATCAATTGGATTCCAACAGACCATGTTGAAATGATGTTATCCCTGAAATAGTATATATGAAATATGCTCTTGAACTGGCTTCTTCTCTCTCTGAACTATACAATAAATACTCTCCTAGTTTTTGCTTTCTTACTTCTTGGAATTCCTCTTCTCTAGTTGTTTTAAATGACTCTTGCGAAAATTCTGATCCATCTAACCTCTTGCTGCCGAAAACATAGTGACCAAAATCAAATGTGAATTGTTTAATTATCTCATTTCACAGATAAGCTATATTATTCCCCTCTTCTATGTCAACTGCTGAAGGGTTAACCAATTTTAGCCTAAAGTGTCTGTCAAAGTGTGAATAAAAATGATGAAACTCTGGCTCTTGTTTAGAAATCTCGAAGGCATTTGTCAGTTTACAATGTTGGGATTCTACTCGTTTTGAATGCTTATGACATTTCTAGACGAAACGTTGATCACATTTTTTCTTCTTCAATCAAAAAATGGAGCTTGTCTTGATCGCCAACATTTCTAGATCTTACTAAATTAATCCTGGTGGCGCATGGCTCTACCATTGCACCGATTTTTCCCAAATGAACGATATTCACGATGTCTTCATTTCTCAACTCTGTATCTATGCTGTTGATATATTTACTCTTGTCTTAATGGTTAATCTGATCGGGTCGATGATTTCAAATTTCCAGCTGATCTTAAAACCAATCTAAAATCTGTTGTTTTTGTTTTGATTATAACATTAGTTTTTTTTTTCTCTTTACAAGGTCCGGGGCCACTCAAGGAAGAGTGTGATGTTAGGGTGATATTTTTTGTGTGTTTAGCAGCGGAAGATATCGATTAAACAGAACATTGAACAGGTTAAGTTAGTAGCGAATCGGGGAAACATCATGCTGGGAGTTTATTCTACAGGGTATTGGTTCGCAGGAAGAAGTTGCTCGAGAGGAACTTATCCTCAACGATAAAATACGGCGGGAAGGTGGATTGTTTGCGAATATGTTAGTGACGTGGCGTGTTCTTGACATGGTTTGTTTGGCGGGATCAGAAACAGTAGTTCTTTCGAACACCTTCCATGTCAGTAGATGTAGAGACTTGGTACATCCAGCCTGTGGAAGAGAGGTTTAAGTGTGGCATATGATTCGTCACCGACAATACACGGAGACGCTTTTAGGCACTATCAAGGCTGCAGAATGATTTCTGGGAGGCATCCGCCCAAATAGAACATGAAAGGTATTTTATATTTAACGCCTCCAAAACAAAACAGCTCACTTTAAATCGCATGGCAGAATTTTTTACCAACCATCGGCATTCAAAACTGCAGCAGAAAGTGACTATATGGTACTTTTTGATCTAAAGATTTCTGCTGACATAAAGTGGAAATATTATATTGAATCAATTGTAAGGTCAGCTGCCTAACAGAAATATTGCTTAACACTATCTTAGTTGACATTCTGCCTCGTCAGACGCTATCTCACACATTTAAAAATCAACGACATGACAATGCATTGAATATTACTGTCACATCTGCACTGCTACATTTGCTATGTACCTATAGATACTTTATGAAAAAATCCACAGAGGAATCTGCAATATTATGGACCCTCACAAGGCACTGCAGCTTCAGTAAATTTCACCAGCGTAACGTACATTCCCTGTGCCTTTTCAATAAATAATTTCGTGGTAATTTTTTTCTGGTAAACATTCCAATTTAGTACCACGACGCACTTGATATGCAACTGCTGGCCATCAATTTGCAGTATAAATAGGTATATATAAACATAGCTTCTAATACTAGTAGATACTTCAGTCACTCTTTTCACTTGTCGAACTCTCTTTTCCCCACTTGCTTTGCAGCCAACTTCATTTTCAAGGATTAAATGCAACGTCATTCGTCCTATTAATTCCCATTATTTATTTATTTTTTCCCTAATTATGTTAACCTTGATCTGTTTGTTTTCAGCAAACAAATAAAACGACGTATTGGGCTTATACATTGGATTGGTACCACAGAAGTCATTAATTCGTTTAGAGGTATTAGTAAGAAAACCAGCTGCTCTTTTATCCAGTTTGATATTGTGGATTTTTACTCTTCCATCCCCAAGGATCTTTTTACCCTGGTTTTGGTATTTACCAAAGAATATTCAATCATTTCTGGTGAAAAGTTAAATATAATAATGAACTGTAGAAAATCAGTTCTCATCCAAAATAAAGAACAGTGGGTTAAGATCTTTGATGATTACTTCATATTTCAATGGGATCATTAGATTCTGTAGAGTCTTCTGATCTGGTGGTTTTATTTATTTTATATGAAGATGTTAATGCCGATAATATAGGTTTATATAGAGATAATGGTCTTATGGTAGTAAAAACATTACACTATAATTAAGTTAGATAAATTAAGAAAAATACTCATTGATAAATAAAAGATTAAATTTTAAGGTTAATATGTGTACTAATGTTAAACAATTAGATTTACTTGATGTTACGGTAGATCTAGTTAATGATATAATTCAACCTTATCTTAAAAATAATACCAACCCAATTTACATTCACCACAATTTTAACCACTAACCAGCTGTAATCCAGCATATACCTTCGTCTGTCGAACGTCGGATTAGCAACCTCACAGCGGACAAAGTTGTATTTGATAAATATAGCAGTGTTTATAATAAACTTGTAAATATAGAGCTTATAAGTACGCTGAAATCAAGTTTTGATAATATGATGATAGTGGTCCAAAGAAAAGAAATGGAAATAAAATTAGGAAGATTGTTTCCTACACAACTCATGTAATCAATTATTTAGCACAAAGATAGGCCAAAATTTCCTCCATATGATTGATAAAAATTTTTCTAAAAGTAATTCTGTTAGTAAAATATTTAACAGAAACAAATTAAAACTAAGTTATAGCAGCACCGATAATCCTGAGATCATTATAAAGTTACACAATGATAAAATTTTAAAAGACATTAATAATCTGGATCACAACAAACGACGGTTGGAACATTTATATTGAGAGTACTATGAATTATTTTAAGACTCGGTGGTATCAACATATCTTAACAATAAAACTCACATAAATAATAAGTACGTTTCTAAACATTTTTGGAGTTTAAATCATAAGAAAGACTCCTATAGTGAAATGGAAAATTTTGAAAAATTCCAGGGATATGTAGATTTTTATTTTCTGTCGTTACAAGAAAAACAATATCATCAGATTTTTTGACAATAATAATTCTTAAATTAAAGATTTCAATTACTAGAAAATTTTAATCATAATTTAACTCATACATTACAATTTAGTTAAATTTTGAAATTTGATAATGTTTTTCCTTATATTTATTTGGTAATGTTTTTTTTCTTATATTTATTTGTAATGCGTTGCACTATATATGTCCTATCTATTTGTAACACTAATCTGGATTTAATCTTATTTGTATTAATTTCCTGGTAGAATTACTGATATCATGTAAATATATTGGTATTTGATTGCTATTTTTTACATTTTACATTGATTGGTTTGGTCTTCATTTAACTGTTGCATAGTAAGTTATCAAATAATTTTATGAATTTAAATTATTTACTATTTTCTTAAAGAAGCTATTTATTTATGGAATACAAAAATATGTTGGAAATTCACAAAGCATATAACGTGTTTAGTATTTTGTTTAATTACATCTCTACCCCATTTTTGTTTCTTAGGAAATTGCATTGTCTGGTTTGTAAAATTTAACTAACGATATGTATCCGTTCTGGCTGCCGTTAGCTGCCAATCTACGGGCCGTGACCAATATATAAAAATCAATTTTTATTTTTGATAGTTTTCTTAGTTTAAAATTAAGGTACGTCATAATAGATTGATGACAGTCAAAGGCACAAACGTTATAAATTTCGTTTTCATCTAAACTTTAAAGAAATCGTCCACTCAAACATTAATTTACAATCGCCTTATGAGATGCATTGATACACATAAAAACACGACTACAATACTGTTTTCGTTGTAATATATATATATATATATATATATATATATATATATATACATTAATTTATACACTTTAATTTTATTCTTTAAATTATATATATATATATATATATATATATATATATATATATATATATATATTCATGCACACAGACTCACACATATATAAAGTAAGAGAGAATGAAAGAATATCTCAATAAGTTTGTTTTTTTAAACTTGAAAATGATGTTTAATATATAATATCTAGTCAATTTTTCAGAAGCAGTGACATGCAGTTGGGAACTGAACAATGTGTATAATTGGTGATGAGCTATTGAAAAATCAATTCGACAGTTTTTCTCGAAGGAAGATTGAAATATTGAAATTACTATAGAAAACGTATATAGAAATCTGTTTCAGCAAATCATGAGGAAAGATATATATATATATATATATATATATATATATATATATATATATATATATATATATATATATATTATTTTAGGTGTTATGATGTTCTAGACAAATCTAGAAAACCAAAATATATATGTTATGAAAAAATGCATACTCCACGAACAGTAACTCTAGGACACTTTCCAGCTTGATTTTTTAAGCGGTAATAGAAAAACGGAAATCAATTAATAAGAGAAATAATGACCTATCCTTCTAATAACTTTGCAGTAATATATTCTGTGGTAAACAGAATATCGTACTTGGAAATCAAATCACATGTACAGAATTTAGCTACAAGTAAAAGAATGATTGCATTAAACATCACAGATTTGGAAATTAAACAACTGGAAAATTAACTGAATTATTTTTTAAAAAAACGATAACGTCACAAATGAAATTAAATATTCTTATAGTTAATAATAATAGATGAATTATCAGAATCACGTTTCATACGGTGACGAATTAATGTATTATTCACATTATATCAATATATATATATATATATATATATATATATATATATATATATATATATCATGTTAATTGAATTTACTTAATATAAAATTGTGAATCTCGTTTCTATTTCAATATTATATTGGAAAAAAGATTATCTCGGTAAGCGCAAGATAGTAGAAAATGTATAAAATAGCTTTATTTTTTAGTGAATGCATATATGCAGTGAACATTTTCGCCCCGTAATTACTAAGCTATTCCTGGAATTTACAATAGCTATATTGACTTCGCAAAATGATCTCCTGTGGTCAAATGGTCAAAACTAGGCTTGAAAGTAGGATCAGTTCATATGGTAGAAAAGGGTTTACATCTCCCAATGCTGTCTGTTAGCCTATCTTCTTTAGTAGATCTACTAGATGTAGGTTTATTGTTACTAAATGCAGATTTTAGGAAAATAAACAGAAGGTACTTCAACTCAAAAAAAGTGTGTCCACTATAAACAATAATGGAAAATGACAATATATATAAACACACAAGAACACATTCGGAAGCACAGACACACACACACACATATATATATATATATATATATATATATATATATATATATATATATATATATATATGTATATGTGTGTGTGTGTGTGTGTGTGTATATATATATATATGTGTGTGTGTTTGTTTGTGTGTGTGTGTGTTTTGTGTGTGTGTGTGTGTGTGTGTGTGTGTGTCTGTATGTTTGTCCCCGGCTGTCACTTGACCTCAATAAGTTTGAGATGAGGGTAATGATTAAATATGTCTTTGACTGTTCAAAGTAATAGCAATTATGACTAAATAATAGAATATATACACACTTGGTAGATAAGTTATATCACTGAATCTTCAGGCCTTAGAAATAGAATTAACAAATTAAATTACATTTACTAAAAAAAAAAACATACATTTAAATTCTAATGTACGACTGGAATGAGAAAAAAGTAACAATAATTAAATAAACTACTTTTTCTATCGACGATCCTATTATTTTAACACGCAAATAGATCTGAATGTACATCTAATGATGATAGCCTAACGGAAAGACATGAAATCGAGGCTCTATGTTCTTTTTCTGAATGTGTCTCCTTAACTTCTAAGTAAATATATCATAGTAGATCATTTATCGTCAATTATATATTAATCAGAAGTGTACAGTGTGTATTGGGCAAATCGTCGCCATTTTATATTTTTAGTTTCGCGCGTTATTATTTTTTTTTATTTTGCCGACCTACAGTAAGATCATTTGGGCCCCGTCTGTGAGAAATGCGCAATTGCGCAATTCCCGCAACCTGAAATCTGGGAACTGCATGCTACCCTGCTTGGTATTCTCAGCGGAAGTTCCAATACGAATATTTCAGAGTGCTTGCCTGTAGTACAGAGAATTCAGAAAGACAGAGTCTAATTGCAATTACAAACGTGTTTGGAGGGATCACACGTGATGGCGTCGTTAATGCTCCTTTCGTCTTTTGAAAGGGGTTCAGATTCATCAGGGAAGCCTACATCAAATGGCTTGAGGAGGTAGTTCTCCCCAGTGTCAAGAGGGTGGCTGCTGAAGGACCGTATGACTACGATGTGTCAGCACTATGCCAAACAATCTAGAGAACCCAGCCATAGGTGTCAGAAATTTTATACGACCGTACCAAACTTACATCTGACCACCTCACTCCCAGGATTTCAAAGCTTCTGATTATTATGTGTGGGGCAAATATGTCTGTGAGACAAGCAAAACTCATTTTAATCCCAAAGAACAAATGAAACCCAGGATTATGGCAGCATCACCAACTTAAACAAGGAGACCGTCTAGAGGAGTTGGAGGAGATTACGATGTGTCTGGAGCTCGTGGTTGCAGTCAATGCCGATTTTATTGAAGGAATATAATCTTTACAATTTCATGACATTTTTGTGTAATTTTGATAAATATATGTGTTAAAATAAGATGTCAGCTTTATTTTCATTTTTGCAAAATTTAGAAGATGTATAATAAGAATGAGTCTTTGGTGACATTAGTATCGGAAAAGTAAGATCCTGAAATCAAAATTGCGTAATAATAGGCTTTGCCTCTTCTTCGCAATCATATAGAAATCAACCTCCTTGAAGGATAACTGTGAATTCAAAATCAACTTAAACATGGCCCCCATTAGGCACAACCGCTGATGATACGCTTGTCATTTACACAATTTAAATAAGGGCTTCACATAGCTTTAAACCGACTGGAACTGTGCTTCAATTTTTATTCATTGCCTCGTTCACCTAAAATTGGAAAGGTCTCTTTAAATTGTAAGAGGAAAAAAAGCTTAAAGCAAGTGCCACTGTGAATTATTAGATTTTGAACAGTGTTTCCAAACAATTTCAGTTGCTCGTTCTTACTAGGAAGTTACGTAAAATCACGGGATAAGTACTGTCATATCAAGCAAGAAAATCAGCGATTCCCTTCGTCTTTTTCTCTTACCAACTTTCCGTCCATGCAGATATTACCAATACCCGGTTAGTTACCCTAGCGAGGAGTATCGAAATCCACGTTGGTCTATCTGTTTCTCTATCAGACTCCTTCTGAATACCAACTGTTACCGTTCAGTTACATTTTATTTTTGTTTCTGGACACACCAATTTATTTTCTTCCAGTCAATTGGGCAACCGACTGAAGAGCAAATATCACATCTTTATCATGAAATAGAAGAAATATAAACCGACATGACTCACACAATAACCCACGCTACATCTGTGTGTCACGCATTCTGTCACAGATGTAATTATGGTTCCACAACGGCCAAGTTTGTTACGGACGTTATGATTTCAACCAAAACTCATTAAAATAATTACATATATTTACATTGACACCAGAAGATTTGGAAATCCGAGGAATGTATAAACAAGAACGATTATTAAAAATCTCTGCCATTCTATATAGTCTTTATAACAAGCTTCATGAAAATAAAGTTTTAAAAATATGGTGATAATGGAAGAGCCAAAAATAGCCTCACTATCATTCCATAGGTTTACAGATTATGCAAAAGAAAGAGTAGAAAAAATGGGTTGACAACTAAATTGAGTAGACGTGAATATAATTCAATGAGACGAGGTCATTGTCACCGAAGCAAACGTTGAGGAGGTTACTGATAACAGGACTGCGACATTAAAACCCCACGAAATCAAATGTTTTCTGCAGTTGAGGATAATCATGATCATCATGATCATGATCATTATATCAGGACCATGTTACTATAGCGAATTATAAAATACTAGCAGCATGGCCCGGCGTTGCCCGTGCTTGATTAAAAAATAGTACGACTAATACAGCAATTGCTATCACTTGACTTAAAATATTTTTGCCCTTCCTTGCCTTTAGAGGAGTGCCCTTTGTCATGTTGATGTTGTTACATGCCTTATTTGTTGCCTATCTCACACTGCCAACTTTTCCTAAGCTCTATAGTAAACATTAAATCTGTTACGAAAGAAGAACTAAACAAAATAAACAATACGATCAGCTTTAAAAAAACCGGAAAAAACATTTTTACGGGTTGACCGATTGTCGATTTGCACTCTGTTTTGGGGGATTGTGTGCTCAGAGTTGAAACTTCACATGGTGACTCCCAATGGCCTCTTCCTAAATCCGCTCGGTTTCCGCTAAAAACTGACATGCGGTTCAGACGCAATCTGGGCGAATCGATTTTTGGGTTTTATCGATTTTCCGCGCTGTTTAGGGGCCCGTGGTGATTAAACTTCTGGAAAACACTTCTAATGGTAGACTCTAAGAGGGTGTCAAATTTGGTTGAAATGCGATCATTCCTTCTGTAAGCAGAATTCTTTCGATTGTCGATTTTTTCGGAACCTGATTCCGAACTAAAAAATCGGGCTCCGTCATGTCCTTACGGCAGCCATTTGCAAACTTGTATTGAAAACCGCATCGAAACCGGGTGAGAAATGCGGCCTGGGCGAGGTAACAACGACCATGACAGACACACAGACAGACAACATGAGAAATATAGATAGTAGATAGATAGTTTGTTGCCATTTGATATCCAGTAAGAGAAAATGTTTAAAACTTATTTAATATGAAATTGTGAATCTCATTTTAAACTAAATATACTATCGATATAAAGGTTACCACGGTAATCACAAGATATTGGAAAATTATTAAAATACTTTTAAATTTAATCAAAATTTTCGATTGTAGAGTATGTGTTCTTTTTCTTGACTATACAATTGGTATTATGATAGCATTATGAAAGAGTAGCAATAAGTTACCTATTTTTTTAATTTAAGTTAAACTATAATGTGATGATTATCGAATACAAAATAGTTTTATATGAAACATTCCAGTATGTCTTTCATACACAATGAAGGATAAATAGACAAGGAATAACAAACTAATATTAAAGTTTAATTGTTGATTGACTAATTATTTTTTACGGTTAATCAACACTATGCGGGTTTTATAAAACCGGAAAATATCTTTAGATTATAAGATTTATCTTTTTTGATATAATACTTGTTTAGTGATACAAGTCTTAGTAATTAACTCGTAACTGGGAGGGGGAGATGGGTATTCATATATCTGCCAAGTATACATTTGCGTCAATGAGTATAACTGACCCAGCTGGATTTGGAACAATATATAGGACTAAAAGTTCCGTGCCAATATTCATTAAACTTCCCGCACATCCAAGTTTACAACACCTGGTATTCCCAAGCAGTCACCCCTTTAGAGGCCACCTAGCCTTGTCGGCGCTTATCTCGGCTGCTCGTACGGGAACCTGTATTTGAATGCGATGTGGCTGTAAGTGTGTAATATAAAAGTAAATGCAGTTTTTTTAATCAGTTTTCTGAGGAAATGATTTGCTTTACTATTAAATTTCTGTAGAATGTTCTCAAACATATCCGTATTGAATTTACTCTGTTCGCTGTCCAATATGAAAAATAATAAAAATAAGCAAGTAAATATTAATTTCCCATTTCTCGTCAAATAAAATAGTATATACCTCAATTATTTTAACATTTATTGTACTCTGACAGTATTTGCCGGTATTTGATTATTTTTCTTTTAGCAATAGACGCTCCCTTTTTAATTTAAACCCTGCGTATTACATCAAACGGGCTACACAATCGATACATTTACATGAACGTTTAAGTTAATAAACCTCGAAGAGAAAGCCCATGCATATAATACACAGTGTTTAAAATAGAGTAAAAAAAACACATCGTCTATCTCAAATAAATTTATATCTTAAAAATAACTTTTTTGAAACAATGCCTGATTATGAAGAATCAATTCGATAAATAACACATACACGATAGAAAGCATCCCGAATTAATTTATTCATATATATATATATATATATATATATATATATATATATATATATATATATATATATATATATATAACAAATATTGGCAAATATAAATGAAACGAAGGTCTATTAAGTACTATCATGAGTCTTACCAAGCGTATTGGAATGGTCCTAGTTTCCAGAGAAAATAAAGAACTGTCCAACATTTGGACCTTTCTTTATTAGAGTTGTCCTCAATCTAAGCTTTCAACTTACATGAGACTTCATTAGTGGGCTTATATGGACATTACAACAGAGATGTTAACTGTCAATGAGGACGTACAGTTTTGTTTGCATAGAAGTTTGCAATACGATACTAACGGTCGTAGAATAGCAGACGCAGGTCGTAAATTTGTAATTCGGTTCTATGATGCACATAAACACGTACGAGAAAGAAATATTATCAAAGAAACCATATGTTTAGATGACTGTTTTTTAACGTAGTTTTATCGAGTCTGGTACATGATTAAAATATTAATTGTCTGTTATACATAATAATATTTGGTTGGATAATAATCTGCTGCCCTACAAATACACTTATATATATATATATATATATATATATATATATATATATATATATATATATATATATATATATTAAACTGAAATTTTATTGTGATAATCTTAAGTGGAATTTAAGACCCTCAAGTGATTAACAAAGGAGGCCACATATGGAGGAAATGTGACGATTGTGATATGAGATCACTGTTAGATTGGCTGTCCTTTTAGATCTTGCTCTCGCTTCTTGAAGATGATTCAGAAACGCAGATTGAAAATTGCTGAGTCCACTAAAACACGTTGATCTCCCGCTACAAGGCTATGCGCTCAAGGGTCTTATGTGGTATATTGACTGCTGAGAAGTTGCTTTTCAGCTTGTCATGGTATCTTAGCCATGGGCGTCCTACATTCCTGTAGCCCTGATCTAACTGGCTGTACATTAGGATCTTGGGTATCCTGTCATCAGACATTCTCCAGACATGACCAGTCCACTGTAACTAAGACTGTATGATAAAAGTTTCGATTCTCCAATATTACACCTGTTAAACAGGTCTACGTTAGATGACCTAACTTGAAGCATAACTCCACAGATTGCATGCAGACAGCTTTTATGGAAAACATCTAGCTGGCGTATATGGTACCTGTATGGATTCTACGACTCTGAGTCATAAATATATATATATATATATATATATATATATATATATATATATATATATATATATATATGTGTGTGTGTGTGTGTGTGTGTGTGTGTGTGTGTGTGTGTGTGTGTGTGTGTGTGTTTACAACAAAAACAATAACCATTGATAGAATCACTTGAATATATGCCATAACTTAAAACTATTATCCAGATAAAGTTTAGAATATAAAGAAACAATACTGAAAAACTAAGGGCACAATGGCCTAAGCAAATTAACCTACTAAATAAAGTCAATTACTCAAAGCCTATATTGCGTAAAACTTACGTGCTTTGAAAGGATAGCTGTAATCATATATTGAGTTTCAAAGGTACTTCAGAAGACCTTCCGTTATAGTCGTCTATTTTATTTCTCAATCAGCAGTTTTTACTAATTGATTTTCCCCGAACTTGTAATATATTATGCAATGTCAAATTATGCAGGAGATTTCTTCCTCTATATAATCATGATGCAATTGTACAAAGAACGTACAAGATTGACCAGGCAACGGCATTAAGAAAGATATATTTTTAAAAAAAGCTTTAAAATTCGAAGGAACTATTGAAATCATTTGGTTAACTGATCACAACAGATATAAAAGAAGTAAATATATCTAACATTAGAATTATCGCTTCGAGAATCATTCAAGTTTTTGTGTTTAGCTCTGACAATAAAATTAGATTTTTTTCCCTATTTTACCGTAAACATTGAGAATGATAGAATTCAGACTGTGTAATGCGTAAAAGAAAGACAACTTTTTAACGTAGCAGAAATCCCATGAGAAAAAAAAAAGCGATAATGTAACTTGCCGTAAAACTAGTAATTGGTGGACATCACTGGGAAGAAATAATTGGATAGTGTCTATCGCCTATTGAATGTTTAGAACAAAACAATATATAAATAAAAGCCGACACACTACAGACAATTGAAATTGTAATGTTTTGTTGTTGTTGTTGTTGTTGTCAGAAGCCTAATGTATCTGACCATGATTAATGTAAAGGCTAGAGAATAAAGAGAAATATCCGAACGACTAAAAGTGGCCGATCTAAATTAATTTTTAAAGTACGTGTAAATATTTATCTTTTTTCGTATGAGCCATAAAGTTTATCAAGACACCCAGGGGAAATTTGTGGATTTAATTGACATTTTTCTACCAACTAGTCTCTTTAACATTTTCTGCTTCTTGAGACAATCGTAGAAGGCAAGTCGTTGTCATGAATGACTGTTATTAAAGGAGCTAAAACATACAAAAAATATTGGTGAATATTTATGTAAAAGGTAAATCTACTAGATATAATCAATGTAGCGTGATATAACGGTACAACCAGTTGCTATTCTAGATCGGAGAAAATGACCTGAATGATAAGCTCATCAATGCTAGAACAAATGCTATTGTATATATACAAACTGGGTTCATCTATGAATGCTATTTATTGCAAAATGTTGTGATAGCGTTCAGGGGATCATCGAAGTCTCTCTATGTTATTGCAATATTTTCGACCCAAATGTCTGTGAAAAATGGACAATCATAACGCTGACAAACTCCATAAATTAAAAGAAATTGTTTCTACAGATATTTGAACTTGGAAAAAACAGTTTCTCCAATATTGATTATATGAAATAAGTAATATTTTTATAGATTAAAGAAAAAAATCGAAACTTTTGGTGCTTGGTCTAAATGACCTTGTTAAAACAGGGAATATCTAGACTGATAACGACGATAATATTCTGTGAAATTTTATAGAATTTGTTTCATTCTTTTATTTTTTTTCCTTCTTATTTGCCATGTAAATTCAGAAAGTTAACGGTCACTGCTTTTCCCAGCATTCTATATAATGACATATTTTTACCTTTCCTAAAACTTCCAGTCCATCACCTGCCATCTATTTACTGTTGTAGGAAATGATTAATTTTGAGCGACACCGTTAACATTGTGAAAGATGTAATGCGATATTTGACGTAGAAAATATTCATAAAACTAAAATAAAACTACAAACTTTAAAAGGGAGTAAGAGAAGAATAAACACATTTCCGATAAAGTGACTTCTGAATCTTACGTAAAATCCTAAATATACCACACCTCTCCATAGAAATAGATAGGGATTACATTCTACATTGGATAGAAACTGCAATGAGACCGTGATGTTACAGAACAAGTAAAAATTATAGCTATGTATGAAACTGTGCCGCTGCAGGAGACTAAATCGATAGACTTAAAAAGATATAACGAAAATGAGCTAGCAAGAATGGATGACACTGGTACATCGTTTGGCAATTAGCATAATGATTTCTAATTCAAAGCAGACGAAGGAGAAATTGATTACAACTGACGAAGTGGCAACAAACTCAACAATCCAGGAAATGTACAAAACTCGCAGGGCGAATTGTCAAAGCTAAGAAACTAAATGTAACGTAAAATTGAGACAAGCAAAACAAACTGAAGATGGAATACAGTTAATAAATGAAGTTAAAATTAAAATTCTTATTATATATATATATATATATATATATATATAAATAAAAGGAAAATGTTATAGTAGTTACAACGAGAGAAAATGTGTATATTAAAAAGAAGAGAGAGACAGTAAACGTTATTGGTTGTAATGTATTTTTTGTCTGTTTTTTCTAAATATTATGCTTTATTTTCCATACTTTTACTATTTTCACTATCGACTATGAACTTAGCCAAAAAAAAACAATCTACCATTCTTAGATGTCCTCGTTGAACACAACAATAACACTTTCATTACATCATTATATAAAAAACTCACCAGCAAAAACTCGTGCCACCTTAATTTCAAAAGCGAATGTCCACTTAGGTACAAAGTAGCAGTAATAAAAAACTTCTTAAATAGAGCACACCAGAACTCATCATCTCGACTACTCTTTCTCAAAGAACTTAACAACGTTAAACAAACACTAATCAACAACGGTTTTCCTATCTTATAGACCAAAAAATTAGACTATTCCTCCCCAAAGCAAGTAATAACGATAGTGAACACACAGCTAAAAATCACATACACATTTATTACAAAAACCAAATGCATATTAATTACAAACAAGACGAATCTTCTCTAAGGCATATTATAAAGAAATATACTTCTCCGAATAAAATAATCAAACTTATTATCTATTATAAAAAATTTAAGACGGCCAACCTTATCCCCAACAATAACAACACACCAACTAAGTCAAAATTACAAAGAACGAACATTATCTATGAGTTTACATGCCCTTTAAGGAACTCCGTTCCTCACCAAACCGGGCTCATAAATAATTACATCGACTACACAACCACATGTTTATCCAGACGTCTTACGTTACACCTATCTGATCATAGCTCTATTAGAACACATTTAAACACACACTCAGATTTACCCGACACCATAAGGAACATACTAGTTGAAAACACAAATATATTAACTGCATCCACTTGCAAAAATGACTAAAAATAATTGAAGCTCTAATAAGAAAAAAAGCCAATTCTTAACAATATTAACTATGAACAAACCACAAGGTGCTAGCCGTATTCGGAAATTAAAAACATCTCTACCACACACTGATACATACACAGAACGCACACACTCAACTAAGCTAATAATCGAATGATCCTTAATAATAGCTAAATGTATATCCGAAAGCGCTCGGAAATATAAAACATTCGGAGAGTTCTTACACACACTTTGTCCGGAAAAGAAAGCTCTTGTCAGAACACAACAAAAAAATTTAAATAAAAGTTCAACCGTAGTACCTTGTCTGTCGTTTTAATGAAACATGCATATATATATATATATATATATATATATATATATATATATATATATATATATATATATAGTTTGATTTATGAGTTTGTGACCCTGGTCTTCATACTATTTGCGATTGTCTGAGAAACACGTCTGACGATCGAAAATTGCGTGAAACGCAGGATCACACACTCACATTAATCCAACTAAATATGTTAGCTCTATCAGTGATATTCAGCTCTTTTCAATAAGTACCGCGCATATATAATATAGAAATATTATATATAAAAATTGCATATATATACACACGCACATTTCGCATACACATACACGCATACATACATACATATATATATATATATATATATATATATATATATATATATATATATATATATCAGAATCACAAGAGAAATATAAAATTGTATTTACGTTAGTACATATCGTTAAAAAGGAAGGAATATTTATGCAATTAACCGTAGTTTGCGTGCGTATATATTTGCGTAAGTGTATATATCATGTGCCCGTCTTTTCTCTGAAAATAATTATTCGGTTTGGCAGAAATATAAGTCTCCCCTGTTGGCATGTCTGATCACGTTGATTACATACCGCATTCTGTTTTTGAGTCAGCAACGAGATAAAAAGTGGGGGGTTATGCCCTTCTTTTTAGAGTCATGATTTTTACGACATCTCCCTTGTGTCCTGGCATACATGTTATCACTTATTACTTTGTCGTTTCTCTTCCTCACATGACTGTTGAGTGCTATATAGAATTTTCCATACTATAGATGAGGCCCATTCTAGGCAATCGTCTGCAAATATCTTTGTATTCGACAACTTCACTACACACATGGCCTTGTCACTCTAATAACACTGACACCTTTAAGTACTTTTTTATTACTCAATCTCTTTGACCCAAACGTAGATTTCCACCGCGTTTACCCATTAATACTCACGGACACGCTTCTCTGAATGTTCTTTTCCTTACCTTCACTCCAGACTCATGGGCTGATCTGAAGATCTGTCATCTTTGCAACTGCGACCACGGGGTTTTATCTATAGATAGCATTTTCCGCTCTCCTATTTGATTGGGACTCTTTTCTTAGTTTCTTACGCGCTGCCCCTGAGTAAAAGCTGTCATCGAAGCTTTCGTTACAACACAGAAATACCAAATGAAACTACGATTTTCTTCTTGGTTCTTTCCAGTCTGTTTAGCAATTACAGTCTACAAGAATCCTTTCTTCCTGCTATACCAGAGAGAAAGGTTCGATATTAACAGACGTCTTTTTTTCTATTATAATTATTGCAAGCGCTTTTTTCAGAAGTCTCTTTTTCATCGTAATGATTGCTACGGCGTTCTCCAAGTAGCAAAACTTGCTGAAGATATGAGACACCGTATAACCTACCGCAAGTGTTGTTCTTGTGTTTACAGTTGGTTCTGCAAGAGTTTGTTAAATTGTAAAATAACCTCAGTCCCCCATCTCTTGATTTTATTTGAAATATTGACATGTATTGAGGAAAGAGCACAAAAGAACATTTTCTGACTGTCATCTTGGCAACTGCGACTACGTGGTCCTATCTATAGATAGTACCTTCCGGCTGACTGCTGATGATAAACTCCAGGAGAGCTGCATGATACGCCTACTTGCGTTGACGCTTTCCCACTGACATGTTTTGGAGCGACTCTATTGAATCGATTGCTGTTTTGGCATCTCGACTTCAGGCATTTTCTTGCCGATGTGACACGGCTGCCATTTGACTTTTTACAAATATTTTTATGGCGATTGTTCTGTTAAACTTCTTTTTTTTTTCTCCGTATTGCCGGGACAACATTGATTTAAGCGAGCTTCCAACTTCGAAACTAGACACCACCGTTCTACTGTTGAACCAGTTAAATCTAACCGACACATCTATTGCAATATTTTATTTTCTCACACTACTCACCTGTGGAACACCCCTTCCGTTTTATTTCTTCCTTGTCACTTACAATGTTCCGAAATTTACCTGCAACGTGAAACACCATCTTGTGTCTTCCTTAACACCGTTCCATTATTGTCCTTTTCTAAGTCAAGTCTTCTCATTCTTTTTCACACCCTGGAACCCCGTGAGTCCTCGGAGCATTATTTCCATGCTTGGATAAAAAAGAAAATGGACGTAATAATATCCTAGAAATGCTTGCTAATTATAGTAATACTCGTTTGTAAGCAAATATATGGATATAGATCCGACAGTATGAAGAAAAATATACTGAAAAAAAATCAAACAAAAATCCTAATATGCGATTATGCTGTTTTAATGTTTAATGTCAACGTCGGACGTTTCGGTCTAATAGACCATCTTCAGGAGTTATTCATAAAACGTAATTAATATAGACCATATGCAATTCAACATGAAAAAGACGATGGACATAAAAGCAATACCAATCCAAACAGATAACTGAAATATTTTATAAGATCAGCGTTCCGTTTAAATATGATCACGTCGTCGTCACGTGGGCGGTTTTGTGAAAACGTATTCCTAAGATTCGAATATTTTGAATAAAAAAACACTAAAAATACTAGTTTCTAAAGTTTTAAAATCTTTCTTGATATCCATGAAATTAATTACTTGTTCACGCTAAACAGTACTGTTGATATGCTCCGAAACATTATGGTTACACGTAAATTCAAATAGCCCGGTGAAAGCATGAGAATTAACAAATAATAATAGAAATTAATCAGTGCTGTGTCATGATTGATTACGTCCTGGAATTAATATGGCATTCGAAAGAATAATGCTGACAACAACCGCTTCCTAAGCCACTTTTTTCTCCGATTTTTTTCCCGTTTATACCCATTTCCCGTAATAATTTGTGGTGTAGTCCAACGTTAAAACACGTGAAGTGAACGTCTCAATTAGTGTAATTTATATTTCCAATGCAACGTTTGATGTATTAATAGATCCTTTTTAGCATTTTAACCATAAATTTCCACTATTCACCAGCACTTTACGCAGTATTTAGAAGATGTTATTCGCGAGATATACTATATATTTTCAATTCAGCACCCTATATTTTCAATTCTTCTACACTGGCTGCTGGAGCCCACAGAAGTTTCATAACTCCTTTGCTAAAGAAAGACGTACCTGCTTTTTCCTATATTCCACAATTGCATTTAATTTTTCAAGTAATATTCAGAATTGTTTACAGATTTTCGTTTATTACCTTTGTTAATACGCTATCATTTGCTTTGCGTTCAATCTATTTTTTCTGTTCACAATGTTTAAATGCTTTTCCTGTGTCTGGAGAATGCTGTCCGTTTCTAATTATAAGTTTGTAGGAGAGAGTACCAAGGGCTTGACTGGTCGGGTCACTTATCAGAAATGGTATTATAACGTTTGAAGATTAGAATATATATTTTTTGGAAACGAGTTAGAACTTAACAGCACCTCTTATCATGTTAAACGTTATTTTTAGTCGATGCTCGTATTTAAGTAGACCCCACGTTTACTTATTTAATAGTATATCTATTTATTTTCTACGACCAGTTTGAATATTCGATAAAACCTATTAAATAGTAAATATACGCTCTCCGGCAGGATTCGAAACGGCGCCCCATGGGCAGAGGGATCCGTCGTTATATCCGACGTGCTCTAGACTGGCTGAGCTACGAATATCTTAGCCGAATAATCAAGGCTGAATATAACCTTTAAATGAATTTTTTTCTCGTCACAGAAATGAAATTTTCATGTCTTCTAAATTCATCATCCACACGTAAAGAGAGCCATTTTATAAAGAAGCCATGATTTTTATTTATTTAGTAATTAAACGAAAATTGCTGTAAGAAAAAAGTGTTCGTGGAAATGCTGATATAGCAGAAAGAAAAACACCCGAGGTGAAACTCCGAGTAACATGCTTGTCTTCCAAGTAATTATAAAGAAACGTGTTTTCCTTGTTTTTTTAAACGATAGACCGGTGAGAAGTGACAGATCCATGCATAATGGTACAATAATTTAAATATCTAGGAAGTGTTTGAACAGAGGACAGAATGTGAAAATCTAGAATTCGAAGCTACATTGAGATAACAAAACATGGCTCCCAAAATTTAGACAAAGAATTAAAAAGTAGTGAAATTTCATGAGACACTTTGTAAAGAAAACCGCATTGTTTTCTAATAACATTCTTCCTTTTTTTGTAGTGAATAACGGAGTATCCATACGCAGACGAAGAAAAGAATTCAAACTAAATATAATTAAGTCTACTGGAGGATTCTGTGAATAACATGCGCCGAGCATGCAAGCACCGACGGAGTTTCGAGAAAATGGTAACAAAATGATATTTATATTTAAAATCAGAAAGAGGAATATGAAATTTCTTGGCACATAATGAGGATAGGGGTCTTGGAGAATTTGAAACTCACTAGAGAGATTGGAGACTCGAATGAAATCGGAAAACAAAACATAACCTACCTAGCGAACTGGAGTAAGTGCATAGCAGACCAGGGTTTAGCATAGAAAACAAAAAGAAAAAAAGAAAACTATCACCGTAGATTACATAAATGTTTCGGAAATTCCATGAGGTTTCGCAGATGGACATCAACCTGAGTAAATCCTGACGACACAAAGAGAGAAATGTTGTGATAAAATCTACAAAGATGACTTCGAATATAGCTAAGTGGAAATAACGATAACTCCTTATCCCAGAAATTCAGGAAAAAAAAAAAGAAAAAAAAAAAGAAAAACAAGCAAAAGTTTTAAACAGGTACAAAAGAGAGGATAATGTGGAGAGCTATAACTGCCAAAATCCTGAATGGACAGGGCAGATAGAAGAAGAATTATACTAGCTTTATATTATAAATATTGGTGAAACGGTTTTCATGATATTCCGAGTGAATTAATATATTTGGAGTGTTAGTTTCTCGGCTCTCCATATTATAACTTTTATCTTTATTGAATATTATATAATAGAAATTCTATTATTCTGGATAGGTTTTTGAAAGGCTAAGTGCTAACTGTTTTCACTCGTTAATTGCTATGTGTGAGAAGTTTCGAAACATCAAATGTGTTTCATTAATAACGACGCTGTACGAAAACTGTAAAGGTGTATTCACTAAATTTTAATCTTGCAAAGCCTTACAATATAATGACAACATTCACCGGTAATAATCTACAGCATAATAATTGCTCCCGGGAGGATGTATTATGCACAAACACTCTGCAGAATATATCATATAATTGGCGCCATTCATTTTGACGATGGCAATATACGAAAACAAATTTCGAAATAATGCCTGAGAATTATAAGAAACAGATCTCTGTCGAAATCACATACTCGTGGTTTTGATATTGTCTGTGAGCACAAGGAATCTAAATATCATCTACATTAAATGAGACTTATTAACTGCTAAGTATGCGATCTAATGACTGAAGTCAAATCTGACGACTGAAACATTGTTCAGGCTTTTATATATTCATTTGAATGAATTGGGTAAACGGAAAAGATCTTAAGCCGGTCCAGCGTAAACAATCATATCAAACTGCTTATTATGATAGACTAGCAGTAGAGCCCGGTGTTGCCCGGGGATGTAAGAGTAAGAGATAGATCAAGTATCGACCATCATGAAGACTGAAAAATAAAAATGACAAAGGTTATTGTTTAAGGTTGACGGACACGCATGTCTTAATTAATTTTTTTTTTACGAATTGGTCAAACCCAAACTCAAACAAACAACTTGTTTTCAATCGTTATGAGTCTATCGATTGAATAGAATTTTATTCTAAACAATTGTCTTGTAAATGTAATTTTTAAAGCCTTGTGAATGTAAAAATAAAGAAAAAAGTGTGCAAGACAATATGAAACACTACCTGCCAAAAAAATTGAAGTTTTGTTGAAATAGGTTGAAAAATGTAGGACATCCGATCCCATATATAAACGAACACACACACACACACAAAAAAACAACCTGGGTTTTATAATAAGTATAACTCGATATGTGTTGTTTCCTTTCATTCTGGCGACAGAATCGTGTTTACAAATTGATTTCGTGCAAAAACAATTGTGTTTTTCGAATTTTGGGCGCTGACAGAACCACCGCAAGGTAATTTTACGCAGTCCTGTGAAGTTTTGTTGAAATCAGTGGAAAAATGTAGGAAATAAAACACACACACACACACACACACACACACACACACACACACAATCTGCATTTTATAATAAGTAAGATTATATGTTCTGACCAGTAAACAAAAAATACACACACACAAATGTGCCATAGAAGAAAAAGAAAAAAAAAGGATAAATCATAAAAAGTATGTCAGAAGACAAAACACTACCTATGTAATATTATAGAGTAATCTATGTTTAAATTAGCGAGAAAGAAAAAAATACGGGCTCTAACGTCACAAAACAAAAATATTCAAATATTGCACCAGCAGTCGATTTTAACTCTATAACTCTGAAACGATATATATATATATATATATATATATATATATATATATATATATATATATATATATATATATATATGTGTGTGTGTGTGTGTGTGTGTGTGTGAAAATATATAGAAAATAGGAAAGAAATCGTTAGGTAAATAATCCAAGGTTCTTTAGTATTTTTTTAAAAACAGTGCTCGATTCAAAAGTAGAGCCTAAATATAATTATTTATTTAAAAATATGATTCCATCGCTAAATAAGAGTTCTCATGTTTCAAAACATTAGCCGAAAACTTCAATAGAATTATTTGAATTAAATTGAATTAAAGTATGGAACTCTGTTACATCTACAAGCGATTTTTTTGAACAACTAATTCTTGAAATTTACGCGTTTTCATAATCATACTCATTATTAAAATTAAAATTACTATGGTAACGGCTAGAGGAATTATTTAAAATAGGTGGTGCGTAAGTGTTAATAATTCAATTTTATTCAAATAATTATATGGAAGTTTTCGGTCCTTGTTTTGAAATATGAGAACTCTTATGTTGCGATGGAATCATATTTTAAATAAATTTTATATATATATATATATATATATATATATATATATATATATATATATATATGCGAGTAGAGTTCTATATTATCTAGAAATCTTCAGGAACTGAGTGTATTATTCATCGTACCATACACAGTCACGCGCACACACACACACACACACAGACACACACACACACACACACACACATATATATATATATATATATATATATATATATATATATATATATATATATATATATATTAGCTAGTCTTCTGATAGAAAATATGAACATATATGTCTAAGATGTTCATAATTGCTTCGTATTATTCTATCTTTAATTTCCATTTGTATCTTTGTTCCACATAAATTGAAATACAGCAAAACAGGAAATACCTAAATAAAATATTCTGCCTTTGAATTCGGAACTTTCATTCTCCTCGACTAGCTTCATTCGAAGCCCAGTAAAACCAGTGCAATTTTCTATTTAATCCATAGCTGGGTGAAGATGGATGCATGGGTTTTCCACTTGTGTGAGATGAATGATACCAAATGGAGTGGAATGTGACACCGCCTTCTTTATTCCTATTTTCGCATCGGTAACTGACACACTGGTAGCACATATCTATGTACATATCTATTCGTATCAAATATAGATTAAATCGTACAGAATGATAGAATATGGAAAAATAAGAAAACGTTTACCAATTTAACACATTCACCTTTTATTTACGAACAAGCACATTTTAATAATTGGTTCGAAAACATGAATTTAATTTTTTTTTTATTATGAATTCTTTAACAGTATTGCTATTATAGATGTGAATAAAGTATGTTCTATTGTCTTGGAATTATTTATCGATATTTTCCAGTTTTTTTTTCCTGTTTTTTTTTTTGTCTTTAAGAAACACAATACGTGATGTCATATCCTAGTCGAAACCTAGTACAAATACATATAAAAATACATAAAAGCGTTAGTAAAATCGAATTGGATATTACAAAAACTATTCTGAATAGCATGATACAATAGTCTCCAAAATAAATACAAAATCGTGAACAATACTGTACTTTGTCGACTTATAACTGAAAACTTTATAAATATGAATATTACATATGCAAAGAATATATTATTAAACCGCAATATTCAAAAGAGTTTTTTTCACATAATTCTGACAGAATGCTGTGAATTCCAAAGTTGTTCACAAAAACAAAACGTATACGTATGTATTCATCAAAGAATTGATGCCAAGTCTATGACACACATTTGCACTTACAGCATCGATATTTTTTTCGCTAACATTCAAAGATGGAAAAGTGAGGCAAATGCTATTTTGTTCTGCTGAAGACTCTTACTCTCTGCAAGCGTTTCCCTATTATTTGATTTCGTAAACAAGACCAGATTGATAGAGAGAAAATATACATCTAGATATATCAAGAATAAGGATTTACAGTGAGACCTGATTGAGCAATACACTAATATATTGTAATTTAAATACATTGAGAATAAGTAAATATTTTTGTGGATTACACAATGACTACAGAAAACAGAAAAGTTGAACAAAAACAAACACCTTCCGATAATTCCAAATAACGCTTACTGTGCATAGTTAATACCGTCTTAGAAGAACGAAACGCATATAATTGAATTAATATTTAGTGTTCGTTTGAAGATTAGATTAAGAGATTTCCATGACGGCTTCCTGTAAATATTGTTTGCTTTTAAGAGTTTACGTAAATTAAAAACGGATTCTGGTGGGGATGCATATTTTCTTCTGTAAGATATTTATAGACTTCGGATAGACATTAAATTCACTGTGGTATCTTGGTGTATCCATTATAATGTTTACATACAGAAAATAGAATAATGGATATATAGTAATAAATTACAATTATACACGCATTTTAATTTATTTAAAACGAGGTTAACTCTGTACAAGATCCAGGGGTGACTTGAGTTAAAGTATTACAGAAAAGAGGCATAGTTTATGCGGATAGTCAAGGAAAATAACAATTAACCCTAGGCTCGAACATGGTAAGATTGTAGTGATTGGGTGATCATCCTACTGGGAGTCGGTTCCTCAGAGCAATGGTTCACCAGAAAAATTGCTCGAGTTCAACTTATTTCTACCCAATGGAATACGGAAGTAATGAGGATGGTTTACTCTAATGTGAGTGTCATGTTGCCCCAGTGGGGGGGGGAGACTCAATATCTTCATGACGGATCCTAGCTGCGGTGGTTAAAACTGACGGACCCAAAGATGGCAGTTCGTCGGTGAAATTTCCATGGAAGTAGCGATAGAGCAGTGAGAAACATGTCATATCCCATATTTTAGTTAGGATTTGATGGCGAAAAATAATTTGCATCATAAGGACGCGGAGACAGTACTGGACTCTATAATGAAAGAAAAATGAGGACTTAACAGCTCATGTCCAAATATGACAACAGTCGTCCATTTTGGGCTTGGTCTGTTTCTTTTAAATAAAGAGAAAAACGGTCAGGCAACCTATCAGTTCCTGCATCTTTGGCGATGGATGTTTTGTACGAATTTTACATGAGGTATTCTCTTACTTTAAGAACCAATGGTCTGTCAAGGCATTGGCCTTCCTCGGGGCTAACTATTCATCGTGTCTGATCATCAGATTCCGATCGACGATGATTGAATGTAACTAGTTTCGTTTTCGAGGCATTGAATGTAACCAGACCCCACCACTGGGAATGGATGAATGATTAGCTTCAAATTTCTGGTCATCCAGATTTTTGGATGTGCAAAACTTATATCATTGTATCGTCGGCATAGATAATCACAAATGATCTGATTATACTTTTAGGCATATAATTTACGCAAAGTAAAATGTGGGTTTCTCCGTGAAGTGACCCCTGATGCGCGCCAGGGTTCATTGCGAAGGTCCCAATAATCTGGCCGTTAACAACTATCACCAGGAACCTATACGTTAGGAAAGGTTTCATTATTGAGAAAGTTCTGTCAATGATTTCATACATTGAGAGCCTGGAAAGCAATCAATTATGCCACACTTTGTCGAAGGCCTTCAAAATGTCTCATGATATGATTCTAGGTGTGTTTTTATCTTCTACTTTCTCAATGAGTATAACGCTATTTAGGTCATTAGCATCGCCCACTGGAAACAGTTATTTCTCGTCGCTCAAGTGGTTGTATTATCTCGCTGCTCAATTAACTTCTTTTTAATTATACCCTCAAAAAGATTGTTAAGCATACTAAGGTAAATGATTAGTCTATACTGATTGGGAGATGAAAGATGGTCTGCGTTCTTGAAAACCTGATACATTCGAAAAGTTTATTCACGTGGCGATTAAAGCTAGGTTATAAGAAAATCCTGGGTTGTTATTCTTTAGGTCAACCACAGGGCTTTTGTCTAGGTCTGTAGCTTTCTTATGTGCAATGCACGTAATAAATCTTGAGAATTCTCTGGCTGTAATGAAAATATTGATGGGATTGTGACGGCGACGGCTTTTGTTATCTAACTTTGGATTCGATGTAAAGATCGAGTGAAAGTCCTTCACATTTCTCTAGAGGAGGACATGAACTCCGGACCATTTATAATAGTAGACGCTGCTGCTTTCCCCCTATAATTAATTTGGTTTGAGAGCTTCCAAATCTCGCGAGACCCAACTTGTTTTATTTCAACTTTGACTGGACCACTTTTGTTTTTTGGGGTTTGTTTTTGGTGTGTGTAGGCGTGCGTAAATATCTTTTAGCTAGAATGTATCTATAGTCATGGCAAAAAGAATACAAATAGACAAAAGGAAAAAAATATTCTTTGCCGACGCGTTTTGTCCCCAAATGGACTTTTTCAAGACAATGATAAAATCCCTCAGAGGATGAATCGCGTCGTCTTGGTATAGTTATTCGTCTTGTCAACACAACATCACACACACACACATATATGTATGTGTGTGTGTATCATGCATTTGATATATATATGCATATCGATGTATGTATCTTATGTTGAGCTATGGAAAGATCCTCTATTTCAAAGATATAACTTGATTGTCAACATTTGTTTGTAATGATGTTAATTGAAAAGAGAGACTTTGTCAAAGACGAACATAATAAGGTAATGATTCGAAAAAATATTGCCATTTGTTGACAGAATATCTAAAAAGTTTTAAGTTTATGTATTGCGGGGTAACAAAATACGATAAAGTCGGCATTAGTAGCTAGAAAGATTTTTTAATGTAATGGATATCCATATGGATAATGGAATTTTTGCGTCGATTTCAAATTCTTGGCTTTTTATTGCGTTCATATCCACAGAATTGCAATTAGAAAGGGAGGTCCCGTCACAAAACTTTTGGCTGTAAGTTAAATCGCCGGGTAGACACTCACCAGTGATCAATGTACGTGTTAATCCGTCAAAGAGGAAGAAATCTCTGAACACCTATCTCTTTAGCAGGCAGCCAGAAAAAAAACAAAAACAAAACAAAAAAAAACAAAAAAAAACAAACAACAACTCTGATATGATTAAAGAGAAAACATCACATTCCACAGATAATAATGAACAAGAGATATGTGGAGATCTAGGATCCACCTTGTCCTCACTGGCGATGTTAATTGAAAAAAGGTATTTAACCGCACCATAGTGAAAAAATACAGGGTGCAATTTTATTCAAGTGTGCAATATATATTGTGACTTTAAATGTAGGAAACATTTGGGGAATATCGATAATAATTCATTTCATGTTTGTCAGATTTTATTATTTAAAAAAAAGGTTTATTTTTAAAACAATACAAAAGTATAAACTGGAGACATACGACGGACATTCCAGAGTTTTGGGGACATTTATAAATACACTAGATTATAGATATTTTAGTATATATTTGCTACACATATAATAAGGTGACATGCCAACATTTCTTATGGCAAGTGGAAGGAAACGGCTAGAACAGATCTTTGCAGAAGCCCGTGCTAAACATTACATATCACAGGTAACTAGTTTGCAGAATGTAATCGGGACATGATGATAATTTGTATGCACGCTAGACAAAGTTTTGTGTTGACAAAGATGAGCATTAAAACTCTCCATGACTCTCCATTGCTTCCTCTGAGTTTTGATTGTTCTTCTAGCTAAATCAAATCCACAGATGCATTGAGAAATGAAAGAGGTTCTGAAAAGAGACCTGAAACCTTCAAACTGGATGTTTTTCATGAAAAATTTACAAAGTGGCAGCAACGCTACAAGTGCGTTGAAGTAATGAGAGCCTGTTGTGAGGGGGGTTAGATTTTTGTACTAGTTTGACATTAATAAATGTCTCCGACAGAAAAATCACGGAACGTTTGTAATAAATCTTGCACGTGTCTATGTGTATGTGCGTGTGTGCAAATATAGATTGATGATCCGAAGTTCTGTACTATTTTTGTTTTCATTTAAAAAAAACAACAACACAGTGCCTAGGATATGATTATGTTTTTTAAAAAAATATGATTCCATCGCTACTCAGGAATTACCATGTCTCAAAAACGGAAGCTAAAAACGTCCAATCCAATTATAGAAATTAAATTAAATTAAATTCCCTAGTTCTGTTTCATTTTCAAGCGAATTTTGGAATCTAAAATTCGCTTGAAAATAAAACAGAATTTGGGATTTACTTTAACTGAACTTAATTTCTGTAAGTGAATTGGAAGTTCTTGGATTCTCTCTTTGAAACATGATAATTCCTGTGTCGAGTTAGAAACATATTTAAACAAAAACATAATTATAATATATATATATATATATATATGTATGTGTGTGTGTGTGTGTGTGTGTGTGTGTGTGTGTGTGTGTGTGTGTGCGTGTGTGTGATTAAACTATATCCCACATTTATGTGATGGCATATTCTATATTTCTTTATATTATCTCAATATTATTCATTGATATTTCCAATTGTATATTGTTTTGCATTCATTTAGATGCAAGTTTTCTTAGCTTCCCAGTGATATATTTTCTTTTAACAGCATTTTACATTATACATTATAACGCTTTTAATATGGGATCATAGATTTTCAATTCCATTATTTTATTGAAGCTATTGAATTAACTGTGAACCTTTAGAAAACTTTGCTTATAGTAAATTTTAATGGTAATACCAAACGTTAAAAAAAACACATTCGACATCATTGATCCAGCAGACTGTAATATTCTGGGTTCTAATTTATGAAACGTTTCACTTAAATTTTTTAAGGAAAATTGTTAACTCAAACCCAGAAGCTGTTATCATCCTTCACGGTATTTGGGTGATTTTTTTTCTTAACTTTATTTACTTGAAGTAGTATGGAATGTTAACATATTGATGATGCCATTATTTTGTCTCAGAGTTACATGTGATATCAATTTTAGGTGTTGGTACTGTTCAACGTTCTCAAGTCATGTTTTATTGTGCCTGTTAGTGTTACTTGGATGTGATTATGTAGTGTCTGTGACCAAGATAGGAAGAATAAAGATTTTTTTGCTGCACGGACTTCACTCGCTCAAGGGCGTTTTAAACAATTTATATCAAAATGTTTTTGAATATCGTTTAGCCATTTCTAAAATGGTTTGTTTGAAATCATTACATCAACATGGACAAAGAAATCTGAAACAAATGTCTCTTATTTTCAGGTTAATGTTATAGTTTTGTAGCAAATTAATAGCCTGGGTGTGTTTGGTTTGTTTTCTTTTACGGCACATCAACCGCAATGTTTATTTAATGCAGACAAAATTTTTATTTTTGGTAATATTTATTTTACAAAAAATTATTTGCGGTATATGTTTTCTTTCAAAATATCTACTTTTGGTAATATTTTTTCTGCCCCAAATCTATTTCTGGTATTTTTTTTCTGTAAAAATCTATTTCTTGTATTAATTTTCTGTCATATATGTATCACTGGTAAGAGTTTAATCTTTTTTTTTCTAAGAATGTATAGCTGATATTTTTTTTTAATTCAAAAAATTATTGCTGGTAATATTTGTTTTTCAAAAATGTATCGCGGATGATAACATTTGACAAATTATTTCTGGTATTAAAAACTATTTTTCAATATTCATAGTGTTTTGAACCCAGTTTGGAGTTAATTATTTTCCCATATATGAACCCCAACAGGTACTACAGACCCTGATCTGGGTGAACCTAGGAAGATCAGCAATTAGGATGTGGTTTCATGCTCCTCAAAACCTCTTGATGAGAGACCTTGCTCTTGGATGTGGTTTAGCGTCTTATCCAGGACGTGGATGTAGGTTATCATCATAACCAGGATGTCAAATTAATAGTATGGTTTGAAATAAATATTAATGGGAATTGAAAATTATAATTCAATAAAATATATATTCAATGTAATTAAGATAATTATGGGCATTTTTCTTTAAATATTAATCCTTATACCATAATCTAGTTCGGAATGATTATTTTCATATTAATCCAAACTATTTCCATCAATTACAGTGTATATATACCCGAATATAGGATTGGTGTATACGGAATATATTCTAATAACCAAAAAATATAATTCTTAAAAGAGTGCTCAATACAGAGTAGAGCACATACAATTTATTCTAAAATTATAGCATAAATATGTAATAAAATCACTACAAAAATAGCCATTTAGTTTCAAGATTCTGGTGTTTTATGAAGTGATGTTGTTGGATGTAGATGAAAGGGTTTTACGGAAAAGCTATGTATAAGTCATCGTGTCAGTAAATTGCAAGCTAAGGAAGCTTATATTTTATTAATGCATCATAAAACTGATAAAAAAACCCTTTATTCTATATTCAACAACATCACTTGATAAGACATCAGAAGTGTTGAAACAAAATGGCTATTTTTGTAGTGATTTTATAACATATGTATGTCCTAATTTTAGAATAATCATATATATATATATATATATATATATATATATAGTTAGTTAGTTTATAAAATAAGAAAAGTATGCTAAATTGCTTTTAAATATATTCACATACATACATTCCCCTCTCACCCAGCACACACACACACAAAGATATATATATATATGCATACACACACAATGGTAAAGCGAATGAGATAGTCAACAGGTTTATGAAAAGAAGTTCCCTAATCGGTCTGAAAAATGTTATCGCTAAAGTGCATATATATATATTACCCTTTTCGACCGCCTAAATGCATATATTCTCAATCAGTGCTGTTTGTTTCAAAGGGTGGAAATTATTAAAAAGAAATTACAGCAAATCCGCGCTCATTTACCTCTCAAACAAAGCAGTTTTCTGCTTTTCATTACCCGCTTCCCACCCGACCTCACGTCTCATTTCCTCTCGTCTGGTTAATTCATACGCCGCAGGCCACCAGTTACCGACATATGTACAGTGCCGAGGCAAAAAGAAAGACCAGTTTTAGCGATGGAAACGACTGATGAAATCTTTGATTTCCTATTCCATGAACCATCAAAGCTAAATGTTATCCCATGAGCGCAAATAGAAATCTGAATATAGAGAGCGTTTCTAGATAACTGGTGTTGAGCAGACATCAATATAAAATTATGAGAGAGGAAGACAATGCAATGAATGATTTGAAAACGTTTTCCTGTAAAAGGAGATGAAACGATTAAAGCGAGGTTATATATACATAACCATATAGATGCTTAACGATGTCTTAGATATAAGTTACAGAGATTTCGAGGCGACATGTATATTGTAGTTGTATACGAATCAAAATTATTGATTGTTTTTTTTTTCGTTTTGCGCTTACCAAAACCAAATAGATAATTTAAAGCTAATTTTGCATTGTAATTATAATAAGTTTTTGTGGCTGAAAAATGCATTTAAATTATATTTAAAAATACGAGATCTGCTATTTAAACCATAGTTGGTTATACGAAATAGATGCATAATTACCACAGGTATTTACGTGTAAGTGGTAATGAACCCACGCTGAGTTAGAACTTTCATTTCTGATTTCGGGACATTATCAAACACCCGCACGTCCACTTTGTACTGGAATAAAACACACTATTTTGTTATATTAATATGATAATAAAAGTCCTAATATTTAGATAATAGCGGAGTTTAAGAAATTGATTGAAACATTTACCA
>CAHIKZ030000278.1:507500-585000 GCA_903632075.3 Acanthosepion pharaonis
GCGTTGAATCGTTATGATTGTGACAAAATATAGTAGTATAAAACATGGGTGTGATTGCAGAATATTATTTGAAGTGGTAATCGAGTTCAAATTAAAAAAATAAAACTAATGTGAAATTGACATGTTTCCATTTCACTTAAGCTGATTTTAAATACACGTCAGACTTCTCACCTATTCTATATTTTAATTCATTTTTTCACTAAAACCAAACAACGTCCGTCTTATGTCTTTTCTGTCTTTCCAAATGATCCAAAGGGTTTTGTTCATTATTTAATTTGGTTTTGGCAGTACGTAAAGTACGTATAAAACAATTAAGTATTTAAGTTATGCTACTACTACTACTACTACTACTATTACTGCTACTACTACTACTACTAATAATAATAATAATGATAGTAATAAATATTATTATTATTATTATTTTTATTTTCTTTGATTTCTGGCGTTTACACATTTCTTTCCAGGTCCCGCCCAGAGACCTAAGGTTAGAAATGGCGTCATGACACTTTCCACTGACAAAAAAAAAAAAAAATTACATAGATAAAGCCCTTCGTAAAGTGTGGGCTGCACTTGTCAGAACAATTTTTTTATCTCCTTGTGGCATGGACTTCCAGGAATCCCTTCAATTAGTCTATTGCAATCTTTTCCAAACAGTCCTATGGCTCCAACAACAACAGGGATTGTTGATGTTCCCATATGACACATTTTCGAGATTTCTATTTCAAAGTCCTTGTACTTTGACAACTTTTTGAATATCTTCAAAGATACATTGCAGTCAGCAGGGACAGCCATATCAATAAGGAGGCATCGTTTTTGTTTGTGGTCTTTAATAACAATATCTGGCCGGTTGGCCTTAATTGTTCTTTCAGTGTGTATTGTGTATTCCCATAGAATTGTAACAGGTCCTATCTCCGTAACCGGGTGTGGCTGGTGTTCATACCAGTTTCTTTTAGTTTAATTCCCGTAGAAGTTGCAGATTTTCCAGTGCAGATATTGGCCCACTCTGTCATGTCGGGTTTTATATTCAGTGGGTGCCAACACCGTACAACCTGATACAAGATGATCAATCGTTTCTGGATATTTATCACAGAATCTGCATTTTGGGCTGACACAATATTTTAGTATATGTGCTTGATAATTCCTAGTTAGCAAGCATTGGTCCTGCGCACAAGGATAAAACCTTCAGTTTCCGCTTTCAACCCTGCACTACGTAGCCACTGATGGGTACGGTTTTTGTCTACATCAGCTTGTTTGGTACGGGCAGAGTATTGGCCATGAAGCGGTTTGTCTTGCCATCGCTTCTGTAGCTGGTCGCTTGCATTCGTCTTTGCTGTCTTTTTTTGGTATTTTACAGTTTCAGCCGGTGTATTGTGCTGTTGTTGCATCTCTACGCCCATTTGAAACTCCATTTTGAATTTGTTGGCTTCTTTCATTACGGAGTAAAAACGCTTACTACTTTCATGTCCCTTGACGCATACCATCATCCAGGCTTCTGTAGTTTCCAAGTATCTTTGGAGGCCAATTGTTGTAGTTTTATAGGACAGTTCTAGTTGAAATAATCCTCTGCCTCCTTCGGATCTGGGCACATACAGACGATCGACATCAGCTTTGGAATGATGCATGCGATAGCAAGTGAGAAGCTTTCTCGTTTTGGCGTCCATTTGCCTAATTTCAGCTATGGTCCAGTTAAGGGCATTAAAGCTGTATTGCACCACAGGGACAGCCAATGTGTTTGTGGCTGATATCCTGTTTTTTGAGTTTAGCTCAGTATTTAGTACCAGACGTACACGCCTGTAGTACTCTTTTCTTATTTTTTTCCTTCATTTGGGGGTGCTGTATGCCATCTCCTTCGCTAATTCCTAGGTACTTATAAGCTTCACCATGCTCCAGTTCCCTAATTTTGTGACAAAATCTAAATCTATTAAAAGTGTTTCTGTAATTCTACCTTTTCTTGAAAATTATTATCATTATTATTATTATTATTATTATTATTATTAATGTTGCTCGTTTACCTGTCTATAACTATCTGGTATGGTGGCTGTTTAACACCGTTTAAGACACCTACCCGGAAATATTTCTGATTGTTCAACAACATCATGTGCTTTATACAGTTTCATAATGCTTAGCAGGCTTTAAATTTTCTAGGAGAAATCTAACAATGAGCCGAGATCATTAGTAGCACAAATCCAGTTTGAATCCTCGGATTCGATAGCAATTGACTTTTTCCAACCAATACCATCAATGTTCTGGAAGTCTTTATTCAACATTATTTCACTCGTGAAGCGTGTAAGAAATCATGTGTATTTTTCAGCCACTTCTTAACTATTCACCACGCAGTTTCATCTCCTTATTTAGGTATAATTATCTGCTTGATCAATCGACAATGGAGAGATTAGAATACAGTTTTCCTCCTCGGCCATATTTTACATTTAATATATGTTTAAATTAGCATGATTTCCTGGTTTATATATTTTGTATCTAAGAAAAATATTCTCTATCATGTATTCCTAAATGAATTATTCTCTTTCTGAAAAAAAAACACAATTATTTTATATCAGCTAAAAAATAGGCTTCTTCTCTGTTTACAAAACATAGAAATCAAATCAGGGAAACTCGTTATATCATATATATATATATATATATATATATATATATATATATATATATATATATATATAAACAAGGTTTATACTATTGTATGCTTTAATAAAAATTCAATGCCGATGTTTACTAAATTAGATTGCTGTAAGGGCGTACATTGTTGGTACAAGAAGTGAATACTTTAAAGTTAAGTGTGATAGATAAGTGTTCGCTCTCGACTCGAAGTTAGTGATTGTCGAAGCATCCTATCGAAAATCATTTCCTTATTGTAACATTTCCTGGGAAACATCTGAGTGGTACATCCTTCACATCAATTGAATATGAAGGGAATCAAGACCAGACGACACGGTGCAAATTACCTGTTATGTCCCTCCTGATATAGTCTAGATTATATGAACCAAAAGTGTACTCCACAAACATCTGCAATGAAAGTAACAATGGAGTAGCGATATAATTTGGCAAATGATCTGTCCTGTAGAAAACAATTCATTAAGCAGCGGACCGTGCAAAAGATTTTAAAACCTGTCGAGGCTGGAAAATGAGAACTGAACATCTCCTTTCTAGATTTGATAGCAATTCACCATGTCCGCTCTTATCTGGCTCTTGTAAATATAAAAGGTCGGAAAAGCGGTTAGTTACTTCCAACGTTAATGGGAAGTAATCATTTTTTTCCTAATGAATGACATATACAAGTTACAAATTATGTTTTATATGTGTCGGTGTACCAGTAAACGATTCAAACAAAGGTCCCCGTTGAGAATACAGACAATCCTATGAAAAACCCGCGAGCTATGCTGTTTATACCTGGTGTTAATTGTAGGTGTATTCACTCTTAAGCCAAGATATCCACCTTTGGCCAGATTATGCCCACTCATTTTCAGCTGTAATAAGATGTATATTATTATCAGCAACCATGATGTAGAGATGGTATTAGAAGTTTATATTAGACTTAGCTCACCCCAATACTCTACTTTTGTGGTGCCACTCCTGCCAATTTATATGAAAAACTAGAATTGTACAGGTGAAGAAATATAAGCTTTTAATTCGAACAAATTTCTATGCCCTCAAAACACGCAGATTAATTTATCAATTGTTGTATGATTTTAACAAGATTACTCCGTTTTCAGAATCCTAGATATTTAATTAATATTTAAAGATTTCATATCAGCGATTATTAGAAGTTTGTAGAGTGCATCCGTAAAATAATTTTCTACTTCAGAAAGACAGTTTTTTTGAACCAAGATAAGACCGAATTAATTAGTCGAAAATCAAGCAAAGATTTGGGATGTATTCTAACAAAGAACGAGAATACGAAGTCAAAATTAGAAAACGCACTAAAAATACAATAAAACATCTTCCAAAATATGCAAAATAATAAGAAACAGGAAATTGTCATTGGAACACAGAAAAAAGTACTGAAATATTATGTAATATTTGTCTTCCTGTATTACAGTTAATGTTCAACAATCTTCTCGCAGATGAAAAAGTCAATTGAGTTAACATAAATGTGGTTCCACAGAATGATGTTTAGCATCCCATGGATTGGATATGTTTGTGACTCCGACGAATGAGGAAAATGCAAACAAAATGGATACTTATCCTTAGAATCAGAAACGGGGAGTTGTAATTTCTAGGGCACATAATGGGGAAAAAGTTTTGGGAGAATTTGACAGTCACATGACTTATTGAAGATAGGAGGGACAGAGAAAAACAGCGAAAAACCTAATTCTTGACCATGTATAAAGGGTTGACAGATAAGAAATAAAGAAATAAATTACAATAAACAGAAAACAGAATTTACTAAGTGCTACAAGAGATAAGGCGTTGAAGGAGAGCACCGAAGAAGCTATGTCCTGAAGAAGAAGAAGAAGAAGAAGAAGAAGAAGAAGAAGAAGAAGAAGAAGAAGAAGAAGAAGAAGAAGAAGAAGAAGAAGAAGAAGAAGAAGAAGAAGAAGAAGAAGAAGAAGAAGAAGAAGAAGAAGAAGAAGAAGAAGAAGAAGAAGAAGAAGAAGAAGAAGAAGAAGAAGAAGAAGAAGAAGAAGAAGAAGAAGAAGAAGAAGAAGAAGAAGAAGAAGAAGAAGAAGAAGAAGAAGAAGAAGAAGAAGAAGAAGAAGAAGAAGAAGAAGAAGAAGAAGAAGAAGAAGAAGAAGAAGAAGAAGAAGAAGAAGAAGAAGAAGAAGAAGAAGAAGAAGAAGAAGAAGAAGAAGAAGAAGAAGAAGAAGAAGAAGAAGAAGAAGAAGAAGAAGAAGAAGAAGAAGAAGAAGAAGAAGAAGAAGAAGAAGAAGAAGAAGAAGAAGAAGAAGAAGAAGAAGAAGAAGAAGAAGAAGAAGAAGAAGAAGAAGAAGAAGAAGAAGAAGAAGAAGAAGAAGAAGAAGAAGAAGAAGAAGAAGAAGAAGAAGAAGAAGAAGAAGAAGAAGAAGAAGAAGAAGAAGAAGAAGAAGAAGAAGAAGAAGAAGAAGAAGAAGAAGAAGAAGAAGAAGAAGAAGAAGAAGAAGAAGAAGAAGAAGAAGAAGAAGAAGAAGAAGAAGAAGAAGAAGAAGAAGAAGAAGAAGAAGAAGAAGAAGAAGAAGAAGAAGAAGAAGAAGAAGAAGAAGAAGAAGAAGAAGAAGAAGAAGAAGAAGAAGAAGAAGAAGAAGAAGAAGAAGAAGAAGAAGAAGAAGAAGAAGAAGAAGAAGAAGAAGAAGAAGAAGAAGAAGAAGAAGAAGAAGAAGAAGAAGAAGAAGAAGAAGAAGAAGAAGAAGAAGAAGAAGAAGAAGAAGAAGAAGAAGAAGAAGAAGAAGAAGAAGAAGAAGAAGAAGAAGAAGAAGAAGAAGAAGAAGAAGAAGAAGAAGAAGAAGAAGAAGAAGAAGAAGAAGAAGAAGAAGAAGAAGAAGAAGAAGAAGAAGAAGAAGAAGAAGAAGAAGAAGAAGAAGAAGAAGAAGAAGAAGAAGAAGAAGAAGAAGAAGAAGAAGAAGAAGAAGAAGAAGAAGAAGAAGAAGAAGAAGAAGAAGAAGAAGAAGAAGAAGAAGAAGAAGAAGAAGAAGAAGAAGAAGAAGAAGAAGAAGAAGAAGAAGAAGAAGAAGAAGAAGAAGAAGAAGAAGAAGAAGAAGAAGAAGAAGAAGAAGAAGAAGAAGAAGAAGAAGAAGAAGAAGAAGAAGAAGAAGAAGAAGAAGAAGAAGAAGAAGAAGAAGAAGAAGAAGAAGAAGAAGAAGAAGAAGAAGAAGAAGAAGAAGAAGAAGAAGAAGAAGAAGAAGAAGAAGAAGAAGAAGAAGAAGAAGAAGAAGAAGAAGAAGAAGAAGAAGAAGAAGAAGAAGAAGAAGAAGAAGAAGAAGAAGAAGAAGAAGAAGAAGAAGAAGAAGAAGAAGAAGAAGAAGAAGAAGAAGAAGAAGAAGAAGAAGAAGAAGAAGAAGAAGAAGAAGAAGAAGAAGAAGAAGAAGAAGAAGAAGAAGAAGAAGAAGAAGAAGAAGAAGAAGAAGAAGAAGAAGAAGAAGAAGAAGAAGAAGAAGAAGAAGAAGAAGAAGAAGAAGAAGAAGAAGAAGAAGAAGAAGAAGAAGAAGAAGAAGAAGAAGAAGAAGAAATCCCAATTCTACGCATTTTATTCCTGCATCTAATAATTATATTTTAACATCATTTCATTGGCATATTATAAAGTTGATGTTTCCGAGTTACGTTAGTGATATTTCCCAGATGATTGGGATTTATTAATCAGTAATACTTACTAGATTAGAAAATGAGAGATTATCCGATCAGAACTGTAAGCAAGATAAATATCAATTTCTGAGGATAAAATCATAATAGGTACAAAAATCATCTAAACCTTTCATAGGATTTATACAAAAAATATACAGTTATACAACGCTGTGAAATTGTCTCGTTTCACAAACTGTGTATTGGAATAATAAATATGTCTTCCATGGTGTGTTGTATTAATGTAACTGATGACATTAGACAATATTTTACCGTTTATTTTTTTACGAGTTTATGTGAAGAACGAGGCGAACTATGGAAACATTAACTTCACTTACGCGTTCCAATCAATACTCATTTATATCTCTGCTCTTCTCCAATTGTTTAAATATTGGTCACTTAAGAAACTAGTGATAAAAACTCATAATACATATTATATATATATAGATATGTACTGACACACACACAGACACACACAAGCACACACACACACACACATATATATATATATATACTGACAAATATATATATATATGTATATATATGTGTGTACTCACACGCATATAATATATATATATATATATATATATATATATATGTATATATTTGTACTCACACAAATATACATATATATAAATATATATATATGTACACACACAATATATATATATATATATATATATATATATATATATATATATATATATATATATGTTAGCTCTATCTCTGATATTGAGCGGTTTTATTAAGTACTGCGCATATAATATATTAATAATTATACATATATATATGTTTATTTATATTTATATACACTTTTCACACACACACACACACACACACACACACACACACACACACACACACACACACATATATATATATATATATATATATATATATATATATATATATATATATTAGGATGTTTATTCATACCGTTTAATAGTGAAATTTAACATAACTAAAAGAGATATAAAATGGAAACAGCAAAATTTATTCCTATTTTGTGAGCTAGAATGAAAGAAGGAAAGCTACAAACGACCAGCAACAAAAGATAATGGAAGTGAGAAAAACAATAGAGAAATTTAAATATTTAAGAGTTACAAAAGAACGGGAAACATTTTATCACGTTAGTCCAGCAGCTATTCAATATAATTATTTCTCATTCGAAATACACATTAAAAATTCATATTGATTATTTTCAAAACGCCGCTTCAAATTTGCATATAGATTTGATCTTTGATCGGTTTTTGTCTGCTTATTATTGTAGATGTAGGCAGTTCTAAATCTAGAATATTAAAAGTAAAAATATATTTGACTCTCGAGCATAAACACATTATGTATTCAGAATTTAATTGTAATTCAGATAAAACATTCTATATTTTTTATATTTCTGGAATATTTTTAAAGAGAATTTTAAGACCAGTACATATTAACTTATTTTAACTCTCATGCTTATAGAGGCGACACATAACTTGTAATGTGTGGTTACACGATCTTCAATATAAGTATCAAAACGTGTGTGGAGGTCTTCTCGCAAGACCTACGGAAAATACTGTTTAAATCTCGTATTTACGACATATTAAAATATTTGATTACGTTGTAAGCGTCTGGCTAGTTGCGCAGTATCATTTCATATACTAATTAAGAAATGTACTAATTAACTTCTAATTAGAGTTTGTTTGTATAGTGAAACAGTTAAAACGAGACTTTAGTATGAATGTGCGTTTCGTTTTGCTGGCAGATAATTAAGTCGAAATTCGATTTTTGAAGAAAGCTGTCTCGCATCATAAAAATGGTGAAGAGCTGTCCACGTAGATATATACAAGCAGTTTATTTATCTTTTTGTAAATGTTAGATGTATAACTGCTTGCAAACATATAAAGATATTCCTAACTAAAGAGTAGAGTTATTTTACTTATAACCAATTAATAATCATCTCTGAAGATATGTCTAATTTATACGCCAAGCTAATTTATATTTGTTTAGTTGGATATTAATGACATTTGAAAAGGTTTCGTCTGAATTCATACTGACGGCAAATATATAGTTATTAAAATTACATATTTTATCATTTTTCTAGATAAAACTATTGACATACATTCATGGAATAAGCAGTCACCTATCTTAGTCTTTTATCGGTTGTGAGCCTTCAGTATATGGATAACCAGGGTTTGTCCTTCGCTATTTTATCATCTATTTAAGCATGCTCTTCATGGAGCTAACTCGGTGATTTTCTCTGGCTTTCTTGATTTAAGTATATCATTTGAGTTTCAAAATGTCCAAACACACCTTGCTCAAATTTCCTATATATATTCCAAGATTTTTCTTGTTCCTATTATCCTTAAAGCTTCCATTTTGCTCATGTATTGCATCTCTAGCATTCTCAAAATTATTATGTACATATATATGTGACCACATATTTCCAATTCCCTTGCGTCAAAACGTCCCCAGCATTTTTTCTATACATGGGAATTCATATTATTTAGCAATATAGATTGTGTACGATTCTAAAGATATTTTCTTTACTTCTAATACATCGACTACATTTTAGAAATGATTTTCAAACTACTGCCAATTTTGAATTCAGTGATACAAATTCCATAATATTTTGTTAGACTTCAAAGATATTAAATTTTTGTATTTTCTGGAATCCTCCAACTGCAAATTTTAGCAACCATCATCAGTTAATAACGATATATTCAATATTCTTACATTTCATGGTTAGTCCTTTCCTCTCGTTTTTCTTTTAAGAACATGTGTACTAACTCCTACAATTTCCCTTTCGTATCTACCATCATCATAGTGTCATTTAAAGACTTTATGTCCTTAATACTTTCTCCATCAACCATAAATACTGCGAGATTTCACTTCGGATCGCCCCACTGTACAGATAGGTTATATCTGTAAAGGAAAAAAAAAACATTCTTTTATGGTGAATTTCAATGCGTAGCTTAGTGTTATGGTCCGGTACCTTGTACCACGGTGATAGTCCAAGGTAGAATCAATAAAGAAGAACTAGAATACGGATATGGAATAACACAGATATATTACACACAGGAATATATACAGAGAGGTAGAAAATGTGAGTACGAACAATCAGATTAAGTAGTAATTGTCTGAACGAGACTCTGTTTCGGACTGCCTCTGACTGACTGACAGACTCCTGACTTGACGTCACTCCAGACTTCAGAATGAACAGTATTTAGTCACAACCCACCACGAGGACATCATGTGGTACAAGGCCGGATTAACGTGGGATCTCCGAACCCGTCGTTTTACCTCCCCGAAAGAGACTCCGCCCATCGGCATAGACTCGTTCGGGTTCCTCCCCGTCCGAAGGCAGAGAGTTCAACCGATCAGCCGGTCAGCCGTTCGTCCGACTTCAGACTGAACGGTATATAGTCACCTCCCCCACGAGGGCATGATTTGGCACAAGGCCGGTTTAATGTGGGATCTCCGAGCCCGTGTGCTCGGCCAAAACTATGCCTTTGAACCCGTAGAAACGGGTTCAGGATGAGTTTACCTCCCGAAAGAGTCTCCACCCTTAGGCGTAGCCTCGTTTGGGTTCCTTCCCTCCCGAAGGCAGAGAGTTCAACCGATCAGCCGGTCGCTCGACTTCATGACTGAACACTCTGCTTCATCTTGAGGCGCTGTATTTATTACGTATGGGACGTATGGAATTAAGTGGGGACGTAGTCAGGAATTTCTAGAGAGGGGGTGCAAATATACAAAGGGGCGATTATACAAATGCAACCATGTACACACGAGCAACGCCGGGTACCTCGGCTTCATACCACGCACCTTTCGGCTGTGGCACACCCTTCCCTATTACTGTTTCCCTGAGAGCTACAATCTCCAACTATTCAAATGTAATATCAATCGACATCTTCAGTTACCTTGATCTATCCACTATCCCACTCCTCATCCTTTCTTCTAGCACTCCTATCTGTTCTCGCTCCAAATCTTCTGCAACCCCCTGCATCCTAGTGGCTTCACGCCTTGCTCGGCGCGTAATGCTTAATATATATATATATATATATATATATATATATAATGGATTCTCCCGTCGGTTTCGACGTATGAGGATCTGGCAGCTTATTCAGTTATGAAAGTTTGTGCGATAATGTTACGTGACATTTAAGACCCGCTAGTGATTTACAAAGGAGGCGACATATCGAGCAAGTGTGAGGATTGTGAGATGAGATCACTGTTAGATTGGCTGACCTTTTAGATCATGCTCTCGCTTTTTGTAGATGATTCAGACGTGCAGAGTGAAAATTGTTGAGTCCACTAAAATACGTTGATCTCCATTCTACCCGCTTCATGGCTAAGCGCGTGTTATGTGGTATTTATACGCTATTTTAATAGAAACAGTTTATTTAAGTAAATGCTCGGTTTTTAAATAAACATTATTAATTTACATATATTGAAGAGCATAACCTCGGTCTGGAATTCGCTCTTTTAGTTTCAGGCTTTATGAGAGTTAATATGCTTTTCTGCAGATTGGCTTGGTTATCTTGTGTCTAGCTTGCTGTGTTCAATTTATTTCAGTTATTATTCACACGTACGAAACATTGCAATTCGGATAAGCCTTTCAGACATATGTTATCACTCAGCAGTATACAAGCTCTTTCTAAGATCAATGGGTAAACTGGCTTTGAGCGAGTGAACCTGTTGATCTTGGCGTAGACCAGTTTCTTAGAACACTGTTGACTGGAGATGCAATACTACAAAGTCATAACTCTGCCAAAGAACCGAAACCACATGCATCATTATCAGCAGCAGCAACTATAATGTATATCCAATGTAACACGAAGAGAAATCAATGTTATAATCAAGATGTTTACGTTCCACTCATTTTCAGGAATAAATTCTTTTAATAGAAATATTTCATAAAATTCAACCGGCACCAACACTAGCTTCTTGAATGCAGAATATTTCCTTATAAGGTAACGGCTAATATTATCATAATCATTTCTAATTTAGCATGGTTCCGGGATAAACGTTTTCACGAAATTCATATCAGATATTTAGAAATGCGTCTGACTAGAGCGTTGACCTGGGGTCCGACCCAACCAGGTAATTTTGAATAAGGAGAGAAGAAATTTAACAAACTTCTACATTTTGTTAACATGTTGTCTTCCTACTAAAGAAAACCTTCATTTAAATTCGTACAACTTTTTTTCATTGTCGGATGTGCTTTTGATATAATATTAACGTAAATATCTATAATCACATTACATACTACGAAAGTCGCCCGCATATCTGTTATAAACACATTTTTTTTTATTTTCAATATAAAAAAAATCGTGACCTGTTACCTGCATCCAATGTTTTAGGCTTAATTGAGAGAACATTAGCGAGATGGATATATAAACAGCAGCTACGGTGTCGAAACGGTACATGATAAATGGACTCGTAGTGAATAAAACAATATGAAATGAAGATGCATGTCTGTAATATTAATAGTACAGGTATAATTTATTTAATTACATTAACGCAAGGGTTTCCTTTCAAAACACTAGGTAACCTGACCCTGCTAGCTGATTTCTCATCTTGTCTAGCATTAATAGAACATTGGATGAAAAACTGGCTAGTCAAATTCAATGCTTTGGACGCTGAATTTTCACCGATTGCGTTGAACCTGTGTTCTCTCGGTGAGGTCTCATGATGTGAACAGCACAAGGTCTAGCGAGGCCCCCAAGGGTAACACCTACATACGATCCATCGCTAATGCTACTGTAAAAGGTTTCCGTTTCTTGTAATGCTCCGTTAATTCCCGACCTCCTGTTGCTATTCTCTACTTTATAAATATTCAAAATATTGAAAATGGATAGGTGTACGAATAAGTTTGTCGTTGACTGTATATGTATTTAATATATGTTGACTGTATATGTATTTAATATATGTTGACTGTATATGTATTTAATATATGTTGACTGTATATGTATTTAATATATGTTTCTCAGCACATAACATATTAGCATATGACTTAAAGCATGAAAAATACTACACATTACATTTTGAATATCTAGCTCAGACTGTGAGATTTTTAGCACTAGCTTATATTCTGAATTTAATTCTCAGGAAAGTATTATTTGCTTACATAAACAGACCATTACTACATCATCTCCCTTTCACTCGGTGTTAAACTCTTGTTTGTAAGGGCCAGATATATTGGTTAGCACGCCATCGAAATGATACGTCTGTACAAATATACAAAGGGAAATAGAATCCTCATCAGTTTTTTCAGTGTCAACTCCTGCATGATAGCCGGACTTGTGCCGTACGATGGATAAACTGCAATACATATACTTGCAGATAGAAACACATTGACCGTTTTCTCTTTTTTTTTAACTCATCCGCTCAGGCGGTTTCCATATATTTAGATATATCTCAAAATCAATTGGGCTACTTCATCCATGAAACTTAACTAATCAACATTCTTGACATCCGTAGATGTTGCCTTCCCACAAACCAAGTTCATGAAAAGAAGATCCTAGTGTTTCATAAGCGACAGAACAGAGCTAACTGGCAAATGTCAGGAAACAGAACAGCAACTTTCCGATTGGGACAAGATATTTATTTTAGCCTATATTATTTAAAAATAAAATAAACAGACCAGGCCGAAAATGTAGTACTGAGTGTCATATATAGACAGTTCTTGTAAGCCTGTTATAATCCAAATGTGTATTCGCATCATTGTAGTTGAATTAATTTGCAGAGTCCAGCCTCTTTCCCGCTAGCCAAACGTAACAAGACTTTTGATAATATTTCCCTAGAATGTGTTAAGGCGAACTACATTCTTATACTATAGTTCCACCAGTTTTAACCATCAAACTAAGTTCCACTATGCGACTGAGATTTTAGCCAGCCACCAAATTTTCCTTCGTATTCCATTGATAAGCTGATAATTCCGCTCGATCAGCAGCTTCCCTCATGTTTGGATGGGAAACCAAATTCCAAGTGAACTATTTCTTGACCGTTACAGACTAATGTTGTTTAAATCAAGCGCTATCGTTCTCACATATCCCCATAAAATGTCTCTCTGAAACTGTAACCCTTCACCTCGAATGGCTCTTTTATAAAAAGTGAACATTATTGTAAAAAAAAATCTAGTCTCACTGCGAACCATGTCTACTGAGCACAATCAGAATTTATACGTCAGCAGAAGGAAAGAAAATATGGCTTCAAATCTTTCAACAGTGTATGGGGACGATGTGTGGAGAAACTGTGATAGCTGGAATTTTAACTTGCTTCCAGGTTTCCATTTTATTTGCTATTAACATACATAGCCTCTCATTTAAAATCTGAATAGCAGATGTGTAGATTTATTTATTCGTTGACTTTTTATTACATGAATTTTTGGATAATGGTCCTCTCAAAGAGTTCATAATTTGGTGCAGAAGATTTTGCTTTCATTATCATTCATCATTGCGAATGATATATTCTTTAGCTACAAACAGGTTTGAATTGAGAACTACCCAACGCTATAGAACCCAGCCTGTACTGCTTTTTATCCATAGATGGGGGGAGAAGAAAAAGAGTATTCATAACTTTCCCGATGGTAGCATGAAGTGAATTTAAGTGATCCGACGGGGATTCGAACTCGGCTCTTCGATTACTCAATCGGAGGTGCTATCCGTTACATCAGAGTGCATATGCGTTAGTTATTACAGAAAAATATGTTCTAGTCCATCATCCAAAAGATTTTTAATTTTCGTAGAATTGTTTTCAAAACAGAGCTAAATAACACTGTCTCCGCTGCTCCTGATTACAAATTGGGGTAAAATGAAATGACACCATTTACGCGGCCATTTGTACAAAAGTAAAAGTGACTGCCGTGGATGGAATTTGAACTCGAGGCTACAGAATTAACTCAGCGCATTTCAAATAAATCAATATTCAAATAATAGATTGCATAATTGATTCGTTGGAAAAACATTGTTTTGGCGATAGTAAAGTTTTAGTGATGAAAGTCTTACTAATTAACCCATAGGTGGGTGTATAAGAAGGGGATTCATATCTTTTCCAAGTGAATATAACGAACCTAACCAGAATTGGAACACAGCTCTCCGATTAAAATTTCAGAACCATAATCCATTACCAACCAACATCACATCCAAGCATAGAGCACAACAATTCGCCCTTGTATGGAGTATTGCTGCCATATATGGTCTGGAGCCCCTTCTGTTTGCCTCGGGGTTCTTGATAGGCTCCAGAGGCGGATATGCAATATAATTGGCCCTGCTCTGGCATCTCGTCTACAGTCACTTTCTCACAGACGCGCCGTCGCCTCTCTCTGTCTTTTTTACAAATACTTTCATGGTAATTGCTCCGAAGAGCTGCTTTCACTGGTTCCCAGACTTCATGAATTCAAGCGCCCAACGAGGCTGGCATCGCGATCTCACCCTTTCACTGTAGAAACTTTTAAATGTAGCCGTCTCTTCTACTCTAATAGCTTCATACCTCGCACCTCTCACCTGTGGAACTCCCTTCCCTATTCCTGTTGCCCTGATAGTTATAATATCCAATTATTCATGTGTAATGTCAATCGACATCTCCAGTTGCCTTGATTTATCCACTACCCTTCTCCTCATCCTTTCTTCTATCACTCCTATCTGATCTTGCTACAAATTTTCTGTAACCTCTTGCGTCCTAGTGGCTTGGGGTGAAACGCTTGGGGTGAAACGCTTAAAAAAAAAAAACAACTTGTTTTTTCCGAATGGGCACACATCTAGTTACTGACCAGGATCGACGTTGCTTAACTTCAATGATCGTACGTGAACCGGTGTTTGAAGGTTATGTGGCCTATAAAGTAAGAATTTAATGTGTCATTGAATTTATAAAATCTAATGTATGTATTAATTGTTAGCATAATTAAATGGTTTATTATTATCGTAATGTGAAGAGGTTTCGTAATGTAGAGATTTCTCTGTGAAAAGCCAACAGCAGCCAAAATTTACACTCATAATAAAGGAAACGCAAAAAATATCAAATATAAGTAATGTACAATTAAAGTTTTCTACTGGAAATCCAGTAAATTGTGCATGATCCTATTTGGAATTAAGAATACATTTGATGTTTTGTTATTACAATTTTGAAGAATGGACCGAACAATCAAAACGATATTCTCTAGACATCTTTCTTCCACTAAAAACATTTCAGTTACCAAATACCAACTTAGTGATTTTGGCATTTGCGTCGAACATAAAAGTGATCATCTCCCTATCGTTAAACATTTTTTTTTATGCAGCGTAATAACATTCTTCCAGAGAGTGAGGGAGATAGAGAGACAGAGACAGATCAATTGAGGCAGAGAAGAGATAGATAGAGTAAAAGAGAGATAGCGAGAGAGGTTCCCTAAGGAGGCAAAAAATAAACTCTCTTACACAAAACAAAAGTGACAATGCGTGTGTAAAAATACAAAGGGAAAACTTTATACTTGAATATATGTACAAACATTAATTTTTCTCTTTAAAAAATAGGCAACGTAACAAGATTACAATCTGTTTATCTTTCTCCCTCGATTTCTATCTACATCGTTCTTATTTTGTCTCAACGGACCGATATATCCTACGGTGAATATGTATTAAATTTGTTTACGGACCGTCTTATTTTTAGTACATGCTTATTCACAAAGAGTAATTTGTAAGGTTAATTTCCTAATTTGCTACGCCCTTAAGCTACGGCAAGCGTTCTTTGGTCGTCTATTTGTACTCAGCGAAAAATATAAATGAAGAGAATAAAGGAGATAAAAATATAACAGTATAAGAAACGCGCATCGCCTGCTTTATTTCTAATGTTTTGCAGAATACACTAAACAATTTTGTATCAACACTGTTATTTTTTTCTTCGTCATAATTAACACAATCATCAGTGGAAACATTATATTGCATTATTTTCAAATAATGCTTAAGTATACATTTTTAAAAATAGAGGGCAGCTCGCCATGAAAATGACACTGCTATTCAAATATAGGAGTGAAATATGCTCATCATGAGAAACATTCTCGTAATGTAGGCTAATGAATGTTAGTCAAGTATGCGCGGTACTATGGCAGGATTTAATAAAAGCGAAATACCTAAAATTGCAGTAAGAAATACACTCAACATTTTTTTCTTCATCATGATAGATTATTTATTCTCAAGTTTGATTTGAGTTCTGATGTTACATTATGAAAGGGAATATGAGTATATTATATTTAACCGAACTAATATACAGTCAATGACAAAATCGCAGGCTTCTAGTAGTTAATAATCCTCTGTTTCAAGTCAACACTATGCTCCGTTTTCTTCCCTATCGTATTGTGGACGTAAGAATAAAAATAGCGACACTCTATGCACCACGTGATGTCCTTTGCTGAAATTATCACAAATATTCTATTGAAGCCTTCAACGGCAAAATCATTATGTAAATTACTTATACTTCACAGGAATTAAATAATTTAAAACGATATTATATACTTTACTAATAATTTTGTCTTTTCCTATTTTGCATAATTCTCCTGTCACATTTATCGTATTTAACCTATTTTTCTGAAAATTGAGTTTTATATTACTATTTTGTGCTTATTAACAGCTAACAAACCTGGCTTCATACGGGCATTAACTTCTGAGAAAGTGATAAAATATTTAAAATTGATCGGTGTAAGAATAATTTTGTCGTTGACAGTATATGTATTTCTCATATGATCTCAGTTCATTACAAATTAAAACACTGGCATATAAACTTAATCCATGAATTATACTACATATTACACTGTGAGTATCTGCATTGAACTAAGAGATGTTTAGAAATAGTTTATATTCTGAATTTAATTTTCAGGAAAGTATTATCTGCTTAGACAAACCGACTATTACATCACCAATTTCACCTTCACTCTGTGTTCAGCTGTTGTTGGAAAGGGCCAGGTATATTCAATATACAATATACCGTTATTATGACACTCAGCTATGTAAGTGCCAACTCGTGCATGATATCCGGTTATGTCCGGTACGATGACATGCTTGTTGGATAAAACGCAGTTAGACATATTTTTATTTATTTTTTTTAATTCCTCTATTCAGACGGTTTCCATATATGTAGATATATCTCAGAATCGATTTGGATACTTCAGCCATGAAACTTAAATAATCAACTTTCGTGATATTCGGCGATGTCGCTTTCCCACAAACCAAGCTTATGAAAATATGGTCATATTCTTCTCTTCTTCTCCGCCGGAACTTAACTAACCGGCCAAAGTCAGGAAACTGAACAGCAAATTTCCGGTTATGATCAGGATATTTATTGTAGCCCATTTTAATTCACTAATATGAATAATGTACATGAAAACACATGCAATCAATTATAATCAAAAGCCATAATGACCATGCCTGGTTTAGCACCAAACTATTTACAGATATATATATATATATATATATATATATATATATATATATATATATATATATATATATATATATATATATATATATATATATCGCACGTGCGATACCTGGCTGATGAAGTCAAAGTATCGCACGTGCTAACACACGTTGTATGTTAAAAATATATATATATATGTATGTATATATATATATATATATATATATATATATATATATATATATATATATATATATGTGTGTGTGTGTGTGTGTGTGTGTGCCATTTCCAACCTCTTAATAATCGAACTTCAAAACGTTTCTCTTATTCCTCTATTTTACTAAAGACAATTTCTCATAATCTTTGTCATTGTTCCGCAAACCAAACCCCACGTTGTCATTTTTCATAAATACAAATGACATCTTGGCAGCTTTTCCAAGTTATAAAATAATCATGCCTTGTCATATAGCAGGTTCAACCGAAATTTTGTCTTAAGTTAGATAAACCTGCGGTTTGGTGTGTGTGAAACATAACACGTACGTAAAATTAAGCATCTTGTTTCTTGTACTGTTTCATTATATAGAGTAATCGCGTTGAAAAAATATATTTGTCACTCAAAAGTGGGTTACCGAATGTTCATCATATCTGAATTCTCCATCAGCTTGTCTTGTAAGCTTTACATTCTCTAGGCAGTGCGTCATTATTGTTTACCCATCGTTGTCAGTTTCTCATTATATGTATAATTTTCATTCCTAGTCTAATTATTATTAAGGCTTGTCTATGGTTAATATAGTTATGTGTAGAACCGCTATAAAATTAAAATCTGTTTATATCATTGAAGATATTGACAGCTTCCTGTTTCTCAATAGGAAATTATATATTATATATCAATTCGGCACTCCAGTCGTAGTTTCCAACATTTACCTATCTCTTAATTTGTTTAACAGGATCTTTCGCTATTCACATCCTCGATATGACGATAAACAGCATTCATCCACAAATCCTCTGATCAGAAGGTTTTAACGAGCGTAGAATACCCCTTAATTGTTGACGTTCCCAGGTCCATCCTGACCCGGGGCTATAGCACTAGTTAGATCTCCAACTATGAGGATATATTTAATCCCCAAACAGGTTTCAAAATTTTATGAAAGTATAAAAGATACATTTTCATAGTAAAAATACTAGCAACATATTTTTGAAAAAAAATACCAGTAATATATTTTTATAAAATAATTTACTAATGCTTCCAATGAAAATCAAGTTACGGAATTAAATGACACATTAGAATATGACATTCCCCTAAACAAGCAACAATATTAATTCTCTCGCTATTCCGCTACGCTTTCAGATTTATGTGTGGTTTATTGCAGCGTCTATTACTACAGTATAGACATAGTTACATCTTTATGCTTGTTAATTCAGACGTACATAATGTGTAAATTGCACGTTCTCTTGTCTCTCTTCCTGAAAAATATACATCATGATAATAATTACATCATTCTATTTGTATTCTTTTTATGCACGATCTAAGAGCTGGCTGGTTTTCCTTTCTGAGTCTGCCATCAACAGTGACATCTTTTTAAAGATTATCTACCCCGAGAATATATCATAGCATAAGTAGCGTTTTAGGATCACCACGCTGTATAGGTTAGAAATCAAAGACTAAAAGCGTCCTCGTCTACTTCTTCTTTATATTTTTGTAGATTTAATGAAAATATCTACTGATATCTAGTAGAAATCTCATCGATATAATTCTAAAAGGTTGCGTGCCTGTGTGATGAGTTACTTCGGCGCATAATGTTTTAACTTAATCAGATTTAGGTGAATACTTTTTGAATATACGAGTCGTTTATACAGTCAATAATTTTATTTTATTTTAATTTTCATCAAACAGAAATATTTTGTAAAAATATATTTACGATAAAGATAGAGACAGAGAGATCCCGCTTTGAAGTACCCTCCAGTTGTTTGTAGAGCAATGATTTATATTCAAGCTTTTTTTAAATAAACTTTATTTAAAAAAAAAAATTAAGAACATTTTCTGGCATATTTAAAACGTATATTCAAGTGAATATGATTTCAAAAAACCTAGCTAATTAAAAATATTTTGAAGTTAATCTGATTTAAAAATAATATATTCTAAGATTAAAAAATACCAGTTGTTTATACAGTAAGAATTTTTATGTTCAACTTTCTTCAAACAGACATTTTTTTAATGTTGAAATCTAATTCAGTGGTTTATAACCTAAAAAGTCCGTGACCAAACGGGTCACTAGTAGTTTAGTATTAGATAAGTCTAACATCCGTCCAAACTTTGAACATTATTGCCAAATATGGTCAGGTTCTCCTGCGATATATTTAGAGAAACTTGATAAAACTCACTGAATTATCAGCAATATTATTGTATTATTTCTCCTGGTCTGGCATCGCTTCATCAGTCACCCTCCCACCGCCATAAAGTTGCTTCTTTGTCCTTTGTCTATGAATAATCTCATGGTAATTGTTCGGGCAAGCTCTTCGCTATGGTTCTTATTAATATAAGCGCATTATTAGGCTACCCAGTAGATCTCATCTATTTAGAGTTAAACTTGCTAGATGTAACTGTAAGTTCTATGCTAATGGTTTTCGTTCTTGCACTTATAGATTTTTTATCTCTTTCTCGTCTCGAAGCTTTCCATTTTATTTTGATCTTCAACATTTTATATACAGAGTTACACGTCACCTACTCCCTTCCTGGTTACACTTAAATTGTTCTTGCTTTACCTCCATACTTAGGATATATTCCATTTAAAAAAGATAAGTTCTGACACCAGGAATAACTCGTGACTTTCACAAATCTAGTAACATCACCTTCAATCAATATTTTCTATAGAATAATATATTTGTCAATAATTATATTTTATATATTATTGGCCATCCTCGTATATTAGCTTCTTTCAATCTCTTTGCATGGATGTTTCTAGGATTACCTAACATTTCCAGCTATGATCACTATATACAGGATTCAGATCTCATCAATATTTTAGCATTGCTGCTACATATCAACTGGAGCTCTCCGGTCCTCACTGTCAAACGTCGAAGAATTGTAGATGATGAATTATTTTCCGACAATAAGTCTTATTTTCCATAAACGAAACGATAGAGTATCTTTTCTCTGCGCTATCGCAATTGTCACAGCAAATGTTCACGCGAGCTATTCTATTTAGTTTCTGCAGGCTATGCCTACATATTTTGGATCCGAGAGACCAGGACATACCAGGGCATGAAAAAGGGTCGACATTACGTTGGCTCTATCTTCTTCCATTCATGTTCCATTGAAAAGGAGGATGTTCAAACCATTCACTTTCATTCGTGAACAAATATATTGCTGAACACAATCACGCGTTGAAATTTCCCCAATGCCTACCACCTTAATCAATCCTAATATGCGGCCAAAGTTTATCTATCTCACATTTACTGCTATAACCCTATTGCTTACTACATCGACGCCATTACAGCCTCGTCATTCAGTAACTCTCCATCTTGAGTGTTTCTCAGTTATTTTAATTGGTGAATACATAAAAAATCTGGCGATATTTCAAAGCTTACCTTTGCTAACGGGTACTTGCAAAACTGAATTTCTCCATTTTTCAATTTAATTTTAGGTTCATGTTATTTATCAATTTAACCACTTCTTTGTTTTTCTTTTATTTATTATATTTAAAAAAAAAAAAAAAAAACAATTGTAATAAAAATCCTGTTCTATTTTTTGGAAAATTGTGTAAGAGTTGTAGGTTGGTTTGTGTTATATGCAGAAATTTCAAATCTCCAGTGTATTTTCATTGATTTGATAACTATCTTGCTGAGTAGAGTTAATGAATTATCCGAATTTAATTCTTTCGCAGTCGAAAATTAAAAAAAAGTTTTCAAACGAGAGCTAATTTCTATACGGATGGAGAAAAAAAAGACATTGGGCTAAAATACACGTTATAAGACTGCAAATGCAATTAGTTTATAATATAAATTATGTCCAAAAATGATTTCTTACATAATGCGTTTGGAAACGTAGAGGAAACAGAAGAAGGCGGTACTAGAGTGAACAGTAGGAAAATGTATGGATAAGAAGATTACGCCCAGATGGGTGTGTCTAGTTTGATCATTGTCATTTCGTTGCTCTTCCTGTTTTCATCGAAAATAATATGCTTTCCCATTGTTTAATATATATATATATATATATATATATATATATATATATATATATATATATATATTCGTTTTATACTTAACATGTTAGTGTCTATAAAGTATTTTAAGTGCATTTTATCACAGAACAGTAATTATTTAAAAAAATCAGGCTGAATAAATATCCAGCGAAATCTTGTCTATTTTTACTACTTTTGGTGAAATATGCTGCTGTAATAAATTATACAGCGTGTTAAATAATTGACGTCATTTACAAATGAGAATATTTCAGTAAGTATATGTCTCAGGCAAATGAAATTAAATAGGATCCTTGTTGAACAATAAAATATTTATCAAAATTCGAACAAGATATTAAAGTGATGTAGATTTTTAAATAACAAAGCGTCACAAACGTTCAATAGGCGCTCCACCTGTAAAACGACGCTCATCACGTTGGTAGTCCAGCTCCTGAAAAACAGGCTGTAGCATGCCTTGAGTAACATTCTCCAGTGCTTTCATGATTTCCTGCTTAAGAACCTCGAGTCTTGTAGGAAGAGTAGGGAAATAAACCTCTCCTTATACATAGACCCACATAAAAAGAAACAAAATACAAACAAGTCAGGTGAACATGGTTTCAATTTCAACAGCACAATGCCGTTATCACGCGCACGCCCAATCGATCTTCATGATAGATTCAACTTAGTAATTTTTATATGTTTTTATTTATATATATATATATATATATATATTTGAGAACCTTTCACCGATAATTGGCTATGTTGTTTGTGTAGACACTCTGTAGGATTCAAGGTTTGATTTTTATCTCCACGTTGACAACATTTACTTTAATGCTCTTTCCTCTTCTCTTTTGTCTTAATATAGGCTTTTTTAGATAATGGGGCCATAGATCAAAATGTTTTCTCTCAGAAATCTCAGTTCCATCTGCTAAAATGTCAAGGTTGTTTTACATATGATATTTTGCTATATTTTTGACGTTTATTGGAATTACTCTGCATTGTTTTGTTTTGTTTTTTTAATAACATCTATATATTTCGTTGATTAAGCAAATAATTTGACAATATATAACAATGAAACATATTGGAAATATTAAGTCACCGTTGATTATATGGGAAAGTGTCAGGATGATCAAAAATAGGTTGTTTTAATAAACAATTTTTTTTTCTGGCATTACATAACAAGAATGATTGAATGTGTTCTTAGCAACGCTTTTAGCATAAGTGATTCCATTCCATCAATGTGTGCAATACAGGTTCTTTCATCAGTGATATTCGAGAGTAAAATTAATCTAATGAAATTAGCATTATGCTTCTAAATACACAACAGTCTGAAACATAATAAAACAATAATTAAACACTGCTATATATTTTAAATCGTGTACGGTATTGTTTTGAAAAAATGTTTCATATCATATCTTATAGTTTATTGTGCTCAGAGAATTCGGAGAAAAGAGAATCGGTAATTCCCCCTAAGGAACTGAATGAAGAATGACATACACGCATGCTTCCAGCGTAACAGCAATAGCACCATGATCATGCTTACATTGGAAATATGAGGTTCAACGCTATATTCTGCGGACTGAGTGACATTAGATCTGCAATAGTCTTCCAAACAAAATCAATGATAAAAGTACTGATAGTGTCGACATTCACATTGCTTTCTTGAATGCTTAAATTTTCGAATAATTGCGTTATTTAATTTTGCAATGTTTCATATGTTTCTTTATTATTTTCAATTCAAGGGCCAAGATATATTTTGCGATGAATATTTTTACTAACTGAGCTTCCATACTAGATATGAAATGCGATTCATAATGTGGAATATGTGATACCATTTTTCTTCCGTATTTCTTTTATCATTTCGGTCTTCTCGCTAACATGAGTCATACATTTATATGATTTAAATTATCCTTCAGATTTCCGATACTTTTAAATATCTACTATGGATTTACCATGCTGATTTGAGTGTGCCATTAATGATGTGGTAGAATCGTCACTAGGCTTAAAATACTTTCCGTCCACCGGTGAGTTCTGTGTAGTTTTGATATATTTTTTCGATTTGATTTGTATTATTTGGGCGTCTTCTGGAAAATTTCATCCACAATCAAATAGATATACTTCTTCTTGCATCTAAGACATATGCATCTTGCTATGGGTAGATTGTTGTCTCATTCTGCATAACACTATCACCCCCCGCAAACAAAAATAATGCACACTTTTGTTTCTGTATTTACAATTGATTTTATATCTGTTTGCGTAATTCCTAGTAAATATGCATTCTCAACCAGTCATATATATTTATATTTTCTTTCTTAGTAATGAGGCCATATTCACACATTATAGTAGTCACATTGGTATCTCGCCATTGTAAAAGTTTCCTGTTTTATTTCATTCTCTTCGTCTTCCTGTAATTAGTTTTATGGTGACATTTTGATTCCATGTTTAATTATTATAATTATTATTACTGAACAAAATTCATTTACCATTTATAATTTCTTAAATTACTTGCTGAATACCAATCCGCAGAAAAGGAATAATAATAATAATAATAACAACAATAATAATAATAATTTTTATTATTATTATTATTATTATTATTATTATTATTATTATTATTATGATCATCATTGATTTCCGCTTAATATTTCACAGATGCCATATAAATTGAGTTTCTAACCAAATATAAATTAAGATTTTGAATAGAGATTTTCAAATCCTTTCCGTTTCTTTGTCAAAGTGCAACAGATTTCCATTACGATTCCATGCTAGCACAAGTAAAACTTCAAATAGCTAAGCTTATGATTAACATATATATATATATATTAGAATTTTCATTCTGATTATAAAAAGAAAAAAACAAACACACACATACACACAAACAAACACACACACAGACGCACATATAGACGAAATGGTTTAACTGAATTTGCGATTGTTTTTCTCTAGTTATGCTTTTGAAATTTTGCCCTAGATTTAAAAATTGCACAGCATGTCAACAGACATTGCTTTTGTAGAACTAAAGTTATTCTACACTTGACTTATTTCTGAAGCATTTGAAACAAATGAACATTCAGCTTCGAGAAAATAAAAACATATTTGATACATTTTTTCTTTTATTCTAAAGATTATTTTGGTAACATTAGTACTAGCAGCAATCGTGGCACATTTGCGGAGATAATTTGGTGTCTCATTCATTGTTGTCTTATTTGTTGGTCTTACCAACTGACAAATAGTGTTGACTGTATTAATGATTAATACTGGCATATATAGAAAATTGGTATCATTGCATTTCAAAAAAGAAAATTTGGAAACATAATTTCAGTTAAATATGTTGCATTATTAATATCAATAATAATAATAATAATAATAATAATAATAATAATAAGTAGTATTAGTAGTAGTAGTAGTAGTAGTAGTAGTAGTAGTAGTAGTAGTTATCAACAGAATACGGAGACGGTGAGCCAAATTCAAATTCCCGTCCGGAATCTTACGTACACTTACCCAATAATGACCTTGGGAAAGGCATGACTTCATTTATTCTCATTTTCCCCTACAAATTATATGGCATCGTAGACTGTGCTCATGACATGTTGATTGCAGCTAGTATAGAAGACGGATTATTTTGAAATCCTAATCATGGAAAATGCAACATGAAACCGCACCATTTTCATTCTTAATACGACACAGCGATTCACAGCTTATAAATAAGTGGCGTATGTGGAGGGACATAATCGTCACCGACATATCATGTTATTGAAGAGAATCAATCACATAACAGAATTAAGAAGTAACATAAAGTCTCAGTGCGAAAACTCATAATTAGGTTCATATCAGAATATATCATATGCTAATAGATACCTTATGTCGTTCTTTCTTTCTTTCTTTCTCGCTAAATCTGCCAATGTTAAAAAAGAATACATTTAATTTGATCAAACTATTATAATATATCTATTATCTTTTGTTTTATGATTTCTGAAGTTCATCATATGCAAGTTAAATGTCTTTGATTCTTTCTTCAGGTAGACTCACGGATTTGTGATTTCATAATTTTGCGTCAACTGAAACTGGAACTATATCCATTTACATACCAGACCAAAAATAATCTATTATTTGAAACGGAATTTTCAGATGACCATTCCGTGGCTCGAGGAAAACAAGTGTTTTTTTTTAAAGAAGGAATTTACTCCTAAATTAATTATTCTTAATGAATTCATAAATACATATATTCAGAAAGTCTTATCACTTTCTTTGATTCCAAGACTTTCTGACGGCTTCCTATGAAATTGCAGACACTTTATCATTCACTGTTTCTCCATTCACTATTCATTTGAATTTTCTCAGAGAAAGGAAGTGCACGCGCAAAATTCCTTGAGGATTCCGATTATACACGAGTAAAATATATTACATTTATTCCTGAATAATCTTGTGCAGTTTAGCGGATAATTTTTCATCATATATTTTTTTTCTGTAACACTGCATCAGGAATATTACAAAAGATACTTGTCAACCAATTTATTAGATTATCTGCATGAGTACATTATCATGCTTAAGAATAAGATTATATTTGTTGCATGAAAAATTATATTTTAAGTCATTGTACCTGATCTCCTGATGTTATAACTGGTATACCATTTTTTATTGTAACCAGTAACATGTATTCCCATTGGCAGCTACATCTTCTTCGTATTTGCTTAAAAAGCATAATATATCGCATTACTACAGAGTTGATTTAGCGGTGGTAGGAAGACATAGATAAAATTACATCGTCGGTTCGTTCCGAGAGTTTCCTTCTGTTATATAACGTTTGTGGTGAACGCGCCTTTTTCCAGACACCAAAGATTGCATGCTAATAAGTGTGACAAAATCAGTTACATCTGGATTCTCACTGTTAACACGATCTTAACGAATCTCTCTACAAATTGTTTCGATCCGTATTTCTGACAGCGTATCCTGTCAATAAACGCGACTGGTAATCCAGCAGTCCGCAAGGCGTAAGACTCGGTGTCTTGTGAAATCTGTTGCCAGTACATTTTGTTACTATAATTGCTGTGTCTTCCAAAGCAGTGTCATTTTCTTACCTCTTGTTTCATTTCCTTTCTCTGCTTATTACCCCATGAGTGGGTGAGATGTTGTGCAGATTTTTTTTCGCCCCAAACTGAATACATTCTTTCCGGGTTAAGCGTTTTTTTTTTGTTGTTTTTTTTATTTATTTTTATTTTTTTTTTAATTTGGTACAAAACTTCATAAATTGGTATAAATAGAGAGGTGGTTGTAAATGAATCCTAAGTTCTCATCAATGAATTTTATGGAAATAAAAGTGTACAATCTCAAAAGGATTAACATTTGTCTTCGTATAAGTCAATGCATCATTCTCTGTTTAATTTCCGCAAAGCCACTTGCGAAAAATATGAGAGAAATGATAATATATTTTTCGTTAGATGTACTATTTACAGATTCGATAATTCAATATGTGCCAGAACTCAATGGCGCTAGATTATAAATAGAATCCAGAATACACTTTAATCTGTGCGATGGAGTACTGGGAATATGACCATGCAAACAAATGTCTCAGACTAACATAAAATTTCCATAATCTATTTCTAAGTATCGTGTTGCTTTATTTCCTACAGGAGCTTAGCATAAATAAGTATAACACAATTCATGAGATTTCTCGGCATATTGTTTTTCCGCTGGTTCATAATGAACTAATATTCATATACCTCTGTAAATATTGTTGAAGCCATGTTCAGACTATCTCAACTTGAGGCGGTCCCTTCGTTTGTGAATCCGCCAAATTATAATATAAATGTTAAACACTTAATTGTAAATGCTGAGAAAATACTATAGCAAAATTATATTAAAAAAATATTAAATGTTTCATAAATGCATAAAATGCTGAATAAAATATTTATAAAGCGAAAGTGTTCATGATAACTATTTTTTCACACTAGTTTGTTTTCACAAGATCATCAGGTATATGGTTAGAAAGAAAATCACATTCAACATAGGAAACGAGAAAACATTTGAAAATCTAAATGCTCGCATTTAAAAACATAAGAGGAGCCGTCGCTGGGTCAACGTTTTAAACTCGCTCATAACAACAGAAAAAAAAAAAACAGGACATAACTTCTATTTTTTAAATGTCATGTTAATTTGGAGAGAAAAAACATAAATCGTTATGTAGAAAATAATTGGATGGAGTTCCGATAAATATTATTCTATCTAACAATCACGTCAAATACTCTTTATTGTATCACCAAAATTCATAAAATCCATTCTTAAACAATCTAAGAGACATATACATGCAAGCAGGATCAGGGTAGCTTAATCTATTTCACACTGACACAAAACATCCCCGCATAGACTAACTAGAATTAGTGATAAGCAAACACATAAGACTTATACACACAGGAAAAAATTAACGTAAGTTATGCATAAAGAATGAAAGACAAACACGACATACATAAATATCAGAATTTTATTTTTTCCTACATATTACATATTCCGATGAAGGTCATATAAAATCGAAGCACATTAAATTTACAAACGTTTATTAATTGTTTTTTTTTTATCTTATAACAAACACACACAGACACAAACACAGAGGCACACTCACAAACACGCACATATATAAGTGTGTTTTTGCGTTTGTTTGGGTATCATTCTCTTCTTAATTCGTTGAACAATCAACGTCACTTTCTTTTTGGTTTTTAATATGGATGTTCTTGCATACGTACAAAGGGTTTCTTTCCTAGATTAATGAATGTAAAAATCACCAAGAGTTTTTGACTTAGGTACCAGCAAACTATGAGAAAATTATTACATTAATAACTTCATGGGTGTGCATTGTATATTAGTGCATATCATCTTGCAATGAGAAATCGTAGACGAGTTCGAATTCCAGTTGTTTTCGTTATATTCATTTACTCAAAAAACTTAGGAAAGGCATGAAACCTTCTATACTACATCCAATTATTCTTTTAATAGCAACGCAGACTGTTTCCTTTGGACTTGTCTAACAACATGTCTACCACAGAAAGAAACACCGACCTACTACAGGAAAATCATTTGCCTAGTCAGTGATCAATCGAAAGAGACATGATCGTCCGAGCTTATATCAAGCTTGACACTTAATCTAATGAAGATACTTGTATTTGTATAATAAAAATGTAAATTGTCATCATGTGATACGAATATATCACTTCATAGTCATCGTTTCTTCCTCATGACATTTTGAGAAAGATATTGGACGTAGTTCCTGCTGTTTTCGCTACTGTCTTTAATTCGGAAATTTCCTTCCTCTATATTGTCTGCAAACAAAGTCCAGACAACGAAGTCTGCCTTGCTAAAAAAAAAAAAAAAATACGAAAAAGAATACGCAATAAGGAGAAACACAATTCTATCTCAGATGACAAATTACTATAAACATCTAATTTATATTTGAAAGTGAATGATCATATATAAACCTGGTGTGTTGGTATAATTACTTATGTCTTCGAGCAAAATTATGTTGTCTTAATAATCAGGAATTATGACTTAGCACATCATCAAATAAGAGTAACATATATTGATATTTTTTCTATCATTGATTTATGGTTTGCTTCGATAATATTATCAAGAGTCCTTAGAAGATCGCTAATCATACGTACTCATTTTGAATCTAAAATAGTCACGGTTGATGAGGAAAATAGAAAAAAAAAACGTAAATGACAAATTAGCTTGTCTATTCCTAATAACAACGGCAAAATTTAGTGACACCGACACAAAGTGTGAGAGAGATTATCTTTAGTTAAATATGCAAAAAGAGAACTGAATATGTAACGATATCAAGCAATAAAAATCATGCAATGATTTACTTTTATTGGTTTAAAGTGCAACGAATCAGTAGTAGACTGATGGATGGAAATTCCTCTAGAAGTGTAACTAGATGTGAGGGAGACCCCACTTAAGGGATACAGTGTCAAGAATTTCGCTGCAAGGTAAACGAAATAGAAAAAGTGCGAAACATGTTTAGAAAATGCGTCTGTTATAAATCATATGCTTTAAATATATGAAAGGTACTCCCATGAAAAATGAATAACTGTACATTTTAGTATGCGAACATTATCTGGATTTCATTAGATATTCATTAATATTATATATATATATATATATATATATATATATAAATGGACAAAAAGAAACAATTTATTTATTTATTAAAGACATTTTTTATTTTAACGTTCTTTTTATAGATGCAAGTATTTAAGTAAATGCTCTGTTTATAATAAACAATATTAAAAATATTTACTATGAAAATTTCGAGAAATTTTCATAGGCCGGTATATTTTTATTTAATACTGTTTATTATAAACAGAGCATTTATTTAAATACTTGCATCTATAAAAAAGAACGTTAAACATAAAAATGTATTTAATAAAATATATATATATATATATATATATATATATATATATATATTAATTATTAAATACTAAAATCATTTTTGCAAGATCCATCAGCTTGTTTAAAGCCTCACATTAATTAGTATTATTGGAATTATCCTTGATATCTCTGTCTAGATTGGCAAACATTACGTTTCGTTCAATTTTGAAAACCAATCAATGAAATTTGAAAAAGCTGATTTGTTGGGAAAAATATTTTTTCAAAAACGATGATTCATCGTTTAATATTTTCTTTAATTTAATTTAAAGAACTTCATGGTAAATAATACTTCTTCATGATTTTTTTGTTTTATCTTTTTGAAAGCGAAAAATATATTCTTGGGCAGGCAACATCAAACTGCCAATGCGTAAATATTTCTTTCTGGAGACAAATTCCGGCATTTGAAGCGTTTGTCGTTGAGATGTGTTAATAGTTCTCAGAGACGCGCATGGCAAACTCGGAAGTGGATCTACTACTACATACATATATATATATATATATATATATATATATATATATATATATATATATATATATATATATGTGTGTGTGTGTGTGTGTGTGTGTGTGTGTGCGCCTATATATATATATATATATATATATATATATATATATGCACACATATATACACACACATATATATATATATACGTGTGCGTGTGTGTGTGTGTGTGCGTGTATGTGTTTGTGTGTATAAACTCAACAAAAGGATGTGCAAAATACAAAATGAAATTTTATTAAATAATAATTTGTAATTTTAACATTAAATTGCTTTAAAAATACAGGGAGGATATTGTATGCTACTGTTGGGGACGTGCAGAATTTAGTATTTACGTTAGAAAGAATCAAAAGGAATTCGAGTGACTTTCTGCATCCCCAAAAAATAAATAAATGAAATTTAAAATACAATTGAAAAACGAGACATATTCAATTAGAAATCAATACAACATTTATATACAAATCAAACAATATACAGACAGGTTAATTGATGTATGTTGTGTAGGCGAAATGTGTGTGCGGTTTCTTCAGATTTCAGAATGTCTCTCTTCGTAATTGTTCGTTCATTTGGATTATTTTTGTTTGTGTCGATATTTGCGATTGTTGATATTAAGTGTCTTATAGAAAGAGTTTTTTAAGAGTGATCTACCTTTAACTGTAATATTTTTCTAAGGTCGTTCGTTCGTAGAGTTTACTTAATAAGTAGTGATTTTGATTCACTTTAGATAAGCAAAGTTGAGAAATGATGTACACAGAGTTGATTAAATCTTGATCGAGTATGAGTTAGCGATGTATCTTTTTGCGCGGCAAAATCGTGATTCGTAGTGACGTGGAGTATTTTGGAAGGTTCTCTGTGAATGCGTGTTACTGACTGCATAAAGTTGGTAATTGTCTTTAACGTCTGGTCAGCAATGACTAAGACGGGAGTCGGTGAATGTTACATCTTGAAACTTGGTAATTACTGCTCCTCCGAAGGTTCACACGTTTTCTGTTTATATAAACACTGGGTGGCTCGCAGCATATGAGCGGGAAAACAGCTTGGTCGCGTTCAGGCGGTTTGATTGGTCGGAACTGACCAATCAGGAAGCCAGATTGGAGGTGATTGACCAATGAATACTTGTTATATTGTCTGAAGTTAGAATTTGGCTTACTAGATAGGAAGGGTGTATTTCCTACAAAGAGGTAAGGCTGGTTGTGTTGTGGGAGATTCTACACTACGTAATACAACTTGAATTTTTCCCACTAAAATAAATTAAAATTTAATGTACTAAGCTACACACCCTAGTAAAACCAACTGTACTTTGTCCCCCTTGACATGTTTTCAATTCTCCTGGTTTCAATCGGTCAATGTGTGGCGGACGGACTAACGTAGTTCACAGAATTTTATGTATAGAATGATAGATGTGAAAATAGTCATTCAGGACATATAAATATTTATAAATTATACAATATGGATAGAGCATAGTCGTTATTATTACCAGGAAAATATTATTGACGCGACGAGTTCAAATCTTAGCCGAAGCAGATGGGTTCGTTTTCGTACAAATATTATTGGCTGTGTATGCATCTACAAATACTCTATCCGCCAGGTAGAGGTTCATGGGAAGACAAATTGTTCTGAATTTCTTTGGATTCGGTAAACGTAGAGGAGAATGTCTAATTTTTATAGATCTTGGCGGAGTCACTCCACTGCGTATATCGTGCTTGCTATATCGTGTCATAAGTCTGTCACCCTATATTCCATCGGAAGTGCGAATTGCTAAGAAATATATATTAACTCTCCAATGTTATTGAACAATTCACATTAATCCGATTACAGGGGTAATAATAAAATTAATAAGTAAAACTCTGTGGAGTAATGTATAGATGTTCGGATTGAGGAAAGGATAGAGACCAGTTCAAACTGCAGTCGAGTCCATTACGTTCCCATACATGCCTACGCCTTTGGAAAATGTTAAGTAATCTTATTTTAAGATTGAACGCTTTGTTTGGCAAACGGTCCAGGAGAAGAAAAGAACTTTGAATTCAAAACCAGGCTGGAGAGTTATGGGTTCCCTTAGATTATGTTACACGGTAAACACCAATGCTTTAGGAGCAGTAAATTAATGTATAATTAAAACTACAATATTAAAACTAGGTTTGTATAATATAAATATATATATATATATATATATATATATATATATATATATATATATATATATATATATATATTTGCTTAAATTAGCTAACATTACTCATCCGAAATGTCTTAATTTTCCTCGGGTATGAGAAAAGACTGGGACATTTAATTATATCTTAAGAAAATAAAATGTCCCTCTTGGGATGTGAAATTCCTTCTACAATTCTGTTTGCCAAATTGAAATCTACTGCGCTGTCTTGGCCACTAGTCCCAAGGAAATAAACACAGATCGTTGGCACTGCAATTTTTTTCGCAAGAATTCGTCGGTCATTAGATCACCCTCCATATAAATGAGGCTATTTACTTATTAACACAAGTAAAAAAAAAAAAAAATCATCCCATGTTTTCAACCGATGCTTTTTATTCTAAATAATATTTGCAATATAAGGCTTGGCATACATCTTTCCCCCAATCAATTGCCATCGCTGCATAATCAGATAGGCCGTCTAAAATGATGGAATGATTGGATGTCGCGAGTATAACACTGGTTATAGATTGTAAAGATACCATATCTACACCAATTCGAGGCATCTGTTATACTTCATAATTCCGACAATAATTTAAATCGACATGGTGTATGATTACCAAGTTTTTCTTTAACGTTTATTCCTGTATATGCCATTCACATTTCCTGTCTTCATTCTCTACATTGTTAGCATTCCTATTCCTACTAAATACAAATTCACCTTCGAGATTCCAAAATTTTCTAAAAGGATCTGAATATAACTTATTCTCTATGCATCGGAGGGCAGTCGCAGAAACCAAGCGTATAGACCTTCTAATATGACCCATGAAACTAGATCGACATATACGTTTCTAACATATCGATTCTCCGACCTACTGTGCTCGATGTCAACACGAAGGATGACTTACGTGTTTCGATTCGAATGCACTGGTCAAGTTTATGCCTACTTTTATATCTTGTTGTCAGCATTTGTACATGTTACGTGATAATTCATACGAAATGAAATATCACGTGAAATTTGCATCCAAATATATATATGAATTGATTGAAACAATACAAATATACATGTGTGTGTGTGTATATATATATATATATATATATATATATATATATATATATATATATATATATATATATATATATATATGTCTGTGATCTCTCTCTCTCTCTCTATATATATATATATATATATATATGTATATATATATATATATATATATATATATATATATATATATATATATATATATATATATATATATATATATATATATATATATATATATATATATATATATATATATATCTATATATATGATCTATATATATATGATCTATATATATGTGTGTATGTGTTTGTGGGATCTATACAAACACACACACACACACACACATATATATATATATATATATATATATATATATATATATATATATATATATATATATATATATATATATATATATATATGTATATAATAGAGTGAGAGAAATACGTGTTTGAGATTTGTGCCTGCGCAAAAATATTATATGATACATTCTTTATAGTAGTATATGTTTATTCTAAAGTATCGTATGCTGCAACACGTACGGAATATATATTTTCCTGATGGCGCCTATAGATGGAAGCATACGTATTATAAATTGCGTATCTGTACATTAACTCATATAGTGCTTACCAAACTTACACTAAAGTATATTGAATATATTAAATCCTTTATTTAAAAATAAATAATAATAATATATACAATGTTAATAATAATAATGATGATAATAATAATAATAATAATAATAATAATAATAATAATAAATAATAATAAAGTAAAAAATAATATACTACTGACAAAATATGAAAGAAATATATCATCGTTACAAATATACATTTAATATAAACGACATAATACGACTTACAAGCATCAACCATGTGAAAACAAATATGATATATCGGTCTTTTTACTCACCTTACATTCATATTACTGATCATGTTTTACAAAAATAAAATACGAACGTACACATTTTGCGTAGATATATTTTTCGTAATGTGTCAACGTTACTTGTGAGTACACTTTTTTGTATATTTTATGGCATAGGCTACAAGTTATCTCTTCAATTAGTCTATCCGAATATTTTCCATTCAATTCGAGGGCTTTAAATATAATTGAAATTATTGATGGCTTCTTGGATCTCATTGTTGTGACTACCTCTTCAGGATCCTTGTAATCTGATAGTTTTTGAACATCTTCAATATGAAAGCACTTTTCTTGTGTTCTGGTCTTTTAATTTCCATTGTCCTCCCAATGTGCACTGTAATGTTCCCTAAAATTGTTACTGATCCTATCTCTGTAACTGGGTCTGTGTGATGTTCATGCCAGTTTCTTGCAGTTTCGTTCCTTTAAACATTGCATATATTCAAGTGCACATATTGACCCATTCTCTCATGATGTACTTTATATTCTGTTGGTTGTAAAACCGTGTAACCTGATACAAGAGGGTCAATTATTTCTAGATATTTATCTAGAATCTGTATTTTTAGTTTACACAATGTTTCAATATGCATGCTTGGTAATTTCTAGTCCTGTGCAGCAAGTATAAAACCTTCGATTTCAACTTTTAAACCTACGCTACCCAGCCAGTAATAAGTAATTGGTTTGTCAACATCAGCTTGTTTGGTACGGACAGAGTACTGAACATGAAGAAGCTTATCAGGCAATCGTTTCTGCATTTTGAACATTGCATTTACTTTTGATTTTTCATTTTTTTTTCTGTTTATTTGCTGCTACAGTTGATGTATTATGGTTTACTCGCAGTTATTCATTTAGTTGAAATTCATATTTGAAAGTGTCTTCTGTTATTACTTTCATTTTCTATGGCACAGATCATCATCCCGTCTTTTGTCATTTCCAGGTGTACAAACAACGGAGCAACATCAGCCTTGGGATGATGCATGCGGTAGCGATTGAGAAGTTTTCTCCTTTTGAAATCCATTCACATAATATCAGATATGGCTAAATTCAGGATGTTGAAAGTCTAATGCATCTCATGGACAGCAAAACTATTTATGGCTGATCTTCTGTTTTGTGAATTCAATTCGGTACTTCTCAGCAGACGCTCAGATAATTTTGGCTTCATTTGAATAGACTGTATTCCATCTCTTTGCTGACTGCTATGTATTTATAGGCTTCTTCTTGTCCCAGTGCCCTAATATTTTTGACACAATCATGATCTATTGAATGTGTTTTTACAATTCCCCCTCTCTTAAATTTTACTTTTGCACATGTATATAATCCAAAATCCATCGCTGAAACAATTTACGGTATTGGAGATACCCTTGAATTCATTGTCGTCTTTTGCAAAGACTTTGATTTCACCCCTGTAGAATAAATGATTAAACACACTTTCCGTTTACGTTGTATGCATAGTTATTAGTGTTCAGTTCATGGGAAAGAGAGATTAAGGACAGACAGAACAGTGATTTACGTTTGATTTAGGCATAATATGTTTACCCAAGTTTCGCGCTATATTTAAGGAACATTACTGTTACCCGTGAGATCATGTCCATTTTCAAAGCTATATGGATCCAAAAGTCTCACACTATCAAAGGCTTTAATGCAATCTATCCATGTTGTGCTGAGATTTCTACGTATTTTCATGAAATTTTCTGAGATCATATTGTTAATCAATAATTGATCTTTGCAACTATAGGGACTTCTCCAACACCCATTTGTTACAATAGAAATATAATGATTTTTTTCGAGGAAAGGAAAGTACACTTCGTCCGGTCAGAAGTATATTTATATTTATATTTGGGTGACAGATATGTTATTGGCCTGTAATTTAGCGGATCATCTGTTTCAACTACTTTTCATAGGATACATGTAATACATTTAGTGCTGCAATCTGGCGTTTCATTGCGGTCATTAATCAACACTTATAAAATTTTACAAGAGTTTTACGAATTGATGAGAGATGAGAGAGCCAACATTTAAGTACCTTGTCATTTCCTTAGGTTTTCCATACTTGGGACTTCGTTACAGTTTGGCTAAAATTATTCTTGTTTATACTTTCCCATTTTGTAGCGATTTATCATTCATTCTTTCTTCTTTCCTTTTGATTCATTCTTTATTTCCTTCTTCGAAAGTTTTTGCACATCTTCAAAAGATGGTGGCTTCTGACTTCTATAACTGCTTTTCCAATTTGCCAGTGAATAAGCTTGAGATCCAATTGGAACAATACATTTTTGCGTTAGAACCCACAGTGATTTTCATATCGTCTTGTTCTTTGCATTCCTTTATTTGTTTAAGAATTTCCTTGATTGGTGGAATTTTGTTGACTGCTTTAATTTTATCTTTCTGTTATTCTTTCTTGCTTTTTCCTGTGGAAATATTTGGATTTCTTGAAATCTCATATAATATCGATAATTCGCGAGTGATTTCTTCAAAATTTTGCTTTCATTTCCCCTTTAGAGTGTGCTCTTTTTTGTTTAAGCTTTCATTTATCTTTTTAATAAGTTATCATTAGCTACCAAAGTTGTTGCATAGATGACATTATTTAATTATCTGATATCTGCTAGTAATCTGACTGTTCACAATTTTTACAATGTAGTGTTTTATGTTTGCATGATATGTTTATTGCATTTTGCTATATGAAATTTTGGTAGCCGGTCTATTTCTGACATTTCTGTGCGAGTTACTTCGCTGATTATTTTAATGATAATAATTATTTTTTGATTCAGTGATTACATCTCTGTTTATTATTATTATTATTATTATTATTATTATTATTATTATTATTTACTTTGGTTTCTGATGTATACGCATTTCTTTCCGGATCCCATCCAAAAACCTAAGGTCGGATAAGGCATCATGACATTTTTCACTGAGCCGTTTTAATTTTTTTAAAAATCACATATTTTACATAGATAAGCCCTTCGTAAGTTGTGGGCTGTAATTGTAAGTACAGTTTTTTGTATTTCTTTAAGCGATACTCTATCAGGAGTTCCTTCAGCGAGTCTATTGAAATCTTTTACATTCACTCATAGGGCTCCGACTATTACTGGAAATGATAATGTCCTCATGTGCGAAATTTTTGAGATTTCTATTTCAAAGTACTTGTATTTTGATAGTTTCTTGAAGCTCTTCAAAGATACATAGAAGTTTGCAGGAACTACCATGACGATAAGGAGGAGCGTTTTGCCTTTGCTGACTCTAATCACGATTAGCTATGATTGACTTGTTTTTTTGTACTATTATTATTATTATTATTATTATTATTATTTTCTTTGATTCCTGGCGTTTACACATTTCTTTCCGGGTCCCGCCCAGGGACCTAAGGTTAGAAATGGCATCATGACAGTTTCCACTGACAAAAAAAAAAAAACATAGAAAAAGCCCTTCGTAAAGTGTGGGCTGTACTTGTCAGAACAATTTTTTGTATCTCCTTGAGGCATGGACCTCCAGGGATCCCTTCAATTAGTCTACTGCAATCTTTTCCAACCAGTCCTAGGGCTCCAACTACAACAGATTGTTGATGTTCCCATATTCCACATTTTCGAGATTTCTATTTCAAGGTCCTTGTATTTTGACAACTTTTTGAATATCTTCAAAGATACATTGCAGTCAGCAGGGACTGCCATATCAATAAGGAGGCACCGTTTTGTTTGGGGTCCTTAACAACAATATCTGGGCGGTTGGCCTTGATTGTTTTGTCAGTGTGTATTGTGTAGTCCCATAGAATTGTAACAGGTCCTATCTCCGTAACCGTGTCTGGGTGGTGTTCATACCAGTTTCTTTCAGTTTCCTTCCCGTAGAAGTTGCAGATTTTCCAGTGCAGATATTGGCCTACTCTGCCATGTCGGGTTTTATATTCAGTGAGTGCCAACATCGTGCAACCTGATACAAGATGATCAATCGTTTCTGGATATTTATCATAGAATCTGCATTTTGGGCTGACACAATATTTTAGTATATGTGCTTGATAATTCCTAGTTAGCAATCATTGGTCCTGCGCAGCAAGGATAAAACCTTCAGTTTCATCTTTCAACCGTGCACTACGTAGCCACTGATGGGTACGGGTTTTGTCTATGTCAGCTTGTTTGGTACGGGCAGAGTATTGGCCATGAAGCGGTTTATCTTGCCATCGCTTCTGTATCTGGTCGGTTGCATTCGTCTTTGCTGTCTTTTTCAAGTATTTTGAAGTTTCAGCCGGTGTGAGTGCTGTAGTTGCATCTCTACGGCAATTTGAAACTCCATTTTGAATTTGTTGGCTTCTTTCATTACGGAGTAAAGACGCGTTCTCCTTTCATGTTCCTAGACGCATACCATCATCGAGTCTTCTGCAGTTTCCAAATATCTTTGGAGGCCAATTGTTGTAGTTTTTTAGGGCAGTTCCAGTTGAACTAATCCTCTGCCTCCTTCGGATCTGGGCACATACAGAAGATCAACACCAGCTTTGGGATGATGCAGGAAGTAAGAAGCTTTCTCGTTTTGGCGTCCATTCGCTTAATTTCAGCTATGGTCAAGTTAAGGACATTAAAGCTGTATTTCACCACAGGGACAGCCAATGTGCTTATGGCTGATATTTTGTTTTTTGAGTTTAGCTCAGTATTTGGTACCAGACGTACACGCCTGTGGCACTATTTTATCATTTTTCTCTTCATTTGGAGTGTTGTATGCCATCTCCTTCGCTAATTCCTAGGTATTTATAAGCTTCATCATGCTACAGTTCCCTAATCTTTGTGACAAAATCTAAATCTATTAAGTGTGTTTCTGTAATTCTACCTTTCTTGAATGTTACTTTTGAACATTTATCTAATCAGAAGTCCATACCTATGTCGTCACTGAAGTATTTTACAATATTGAGGAGGCATTTCAACTCATTGTCGTCTTTGGCAAAGAGTTTGAGATCATCCATGTAGAGTAGATGATTGAATATTTTCTTATCTATTTTGTAACCATAGCTACTGTTGTTCAGTTCATGTGTTAGAGGGATTAAGGATAAACAAAACAGAAGGGGTGACAGAGAGTCTCCTTGAAATATTCCACGTCGGATATTCAGACGATTGGATATGGCAGTGCCCTCGGTGTGACTAAGGTATAGTTTGGTGTTCCACGTTCCCATGCTGTGCATAAGGAAATTTAATACCACAGAGGGGACTTTGTACATTTCCAAAGTCTTAAGGATCCAGGAATGTGGAACACTATGAAAAGCTTTACGATAATCAATCCACGCTGCACTTAGATTCCTGCGTCGTCTCCTGCAATTTTCCAGGATTATTTTGTTTATCAGAAGTTGATCCTTGCAGCCATATGAACCTCTTCTGCATCCCTTCTGTTCCAGCGGGAGAATGCTGTTTGTTTCGAGAAAGGAATGAGTACGGTTCGTCTGTACAGACGTGATCAACTTATACGTTGTGGAGAGACATGTTATCGGTCTATAATTTTTTGGGTCGTCTGTTTCAGTTGTTTTTGGTATGAGGTGTTTCATACCTTCAGTAATCCATTCCGGGATTTTATTGGGATTATTTACAAGCGTTGATAATGTTTTTGCAAGAATTTCATGGGTAGATGAGAGATGATACAGCCAGAAATTGGGCAATTTGTCATTTCCTGTGAAATTTCCATTTTTGGGATTTCGTTAGAACTTGCCTAAAATCATCTGTGGATATATTTTCCCATTCTTGAAGAGGTATATCCAGCAGTCGTTCTTTTCACGCCGTATCCATTCTGCATTTGGGTTATATTCCTTTGGGCTGCTCCAAATATTTTCCCAAAATGTGTGTACATTATCAATCGATGGTGGCCTTTCGGCATGTATAGGTGTTTTTTCAATTTCCCTGTAAAATTTCTGAAGATCTGTTCGGAATATTTTATTTTGGCGATAGAACCTTTGTGGTGTGGTGGGAAGTGTATATTCGTTGGTAATTGTTGCTTGTATAAGAAGGTAGGTCTATCTTTGAAAAGAACTTCTTATTATGAAGCTTCGAAGACAAGGAATTTATATTTGGGACTTGATATCGATCGGCTTTTGTTATGGTATTTAAATGTCTGTAATCGCCAACAGGTCTATATGTGCCGTCTGACTTCGGTACCATGTGTAAGGCTGAACTCCATTCAGAGTTTGAAGGGGAAATTATTCCTGCCTTTAGGAGTTTCTTGAATTCCTCTTTGCAATTTCACATCTCTGAGCTGATAATTGTCTGGCTCTGGAGAAAGTGGGAGGTTGCTACCAGTTTCTATTCTGTGGAATATCTTTGGTTTTGTTGCATTCGTGTCGCGATGAGGAGAAATTAAGTTTGGGTATTTCTCCAGAATTGCTCGTACCATTTTGTTAGCATCTTTATTCGGTACTAAATCTATATTCATGATAATAGACGATGGATGTGCATCGGATTGTCTATTAGTCATTTTATCAATTAGCTTATTGTTTGTGCAGTCCACCATTAGCCCGAAATGGTTTAGGAAATCGTATCCTAGGAGTGGCTGAGCAGTTTCGGCTATTATAAATGTCAGGTAAATTCTCGTCTGAGGTTCCGTAGTGTTAGATTCAGTACTGTTTGTCCTGAGCATTCAATCTTTTGACCGTTGGCAGACGCTAAAGAGATATTGGTTGGGTATGTTACAGCTCCGCTTAAATATCTCTTCGAAGTATAGATACGGCAGCTCCTGTATCCACAATAAAATTTAAACTTTGAGCTCCTAACCGTGCGGCTACAATGAGAAGCGGCGAGGAAATGGAAGCTAACACCTCTCGCCTAGTTAGTTTTCCGAAGTCTCACGAGGAACTGGTGAATTTGGGCGAGAGTTGGGTTGCATTTGAACATTCCGTTTATTTGGCCATCTGCACCACGGCTTACTAAATTTTGCACGTTCCGCAAAGTATAAATGCGCTCGGCAAATTTGAGGTTTTTGGTCCTTGTTAAAAGGGCGAACACTGGTAGGGAATTTATTTTCACTGTGGGAACAGCCATGTATCCTTTTAGTTTCATTTTATTTTTGCTGTTCATCCTTTTGCTTCCCCGGAAATCTGTCGAATATGTGCGGTGTCTTGTTTGTTAAAAATAATAATAAGTCGTCCGCCATTTTTTCCAAGACGATCTGTGTCTAAATCAACTTGTGCAGCTACCACTGGTTTAATGGAGTGAGTTAGGGCTTGAATAAATTTGTGACGTACGATATCGTCCCCTACGCCAATTCGGCTTGCTAATGACATAAGTTCATTCAGGTATACTGAGGGACGACCTGTTACAGTCGATGACGACATTAATTTGTCCAGCATCTCTGGTTTTGTTTTCTCGTAAGCGCCCGTCACTGCTTCTTTTAGTGCGTCATAATCTTTTGATTGCAGTATAGCTGGCTGTATATTTTCTACTATGTCCACAGGGAGAGCTGCCAAAGTGTTAAAAAATATTAAATTGCGCCTCCATTATCGCAAACCAAGCTATTACGTTTGATTCAATGAAGTTTGGTGGTTTTATCGCAACAGCTTGGATTGGTTGGTTTTGATTAATTGTAGTTTCTTCAGCGTCAGCTGCCATGTTTTTGGTTTGTGTTGAATAAAAATTCTAATTTTGTGACAGTTCAATTTTTTTTTTTGTGCGTGTGTATATATATGTGTTAAAATCACGTCGGCGGTCAACACTTGTGGTGTTGTGGGAAGTGTATATTCGTTGGTAATTGTTGCTTGTATAAGAAGGTAGGTAAGCAGTAGCAGTCACTTATGGACAGCTGCTAGTTTGGCCTAAAGGTTCAACAAGCAATCAAATTGAGGTCACCATAACATAAACAAACAAAATATGAAAGAGAAGGGTATATCAGAAACACTTTATATTTAAATACACATCAATGATAAGTATAATGTTTCTTGATTAACACGCACAAAGTCCGTTATTAAAATGTTCATTCAAAGAAAAGAAATCAGATTATGAAAGGAATTAAAGTGTCATTTTGTGAATACTTAAGTTTAGGCGTGCAGGTCCCAGGAGATGAAAGGTGAGGTCAATGGGTTGGTAGGTGTCATTTGATATCTCCGTTGGTGAAGGAAAACTGGAGGCGTCGGGTTGATGGGTGAGAAAAGCGTAGCGACATTCTATGACGGTAACTTCAAGGCTTTCTGACCAGAAGTGAATTCATCGTTCTATTTATGTGTGTCCATCGGATCTGAGTCAGTATGCTGAAACAAACTGTTGGATATGGCGCAGGGCCGTTTAATTGGTGGAAATTGCTTATTATATTCTTTTTTATTTCTTTTTGATTTTCCACCGAAACTTATGCGTCGAGCTTGGTGCGCAAAGACCAGTATTGGTCATTTGCTATCTAGACCTCTGAGGGTTAACATCCGGTCCTTCGCTTGCTCAGTACCACCACCTAACTTTCGCCCCAGTAAACAGAGTTGTTGTTTTTTTTTTTGTTTTTTTTTTGTTTTTTTTTTGTTATATCAGTAATAAAAATATGTGTTTTCTTTCTTCCATTTAACCGTTCTACCGGACTTCGTTCTAGTTTCTGGTTTGTTATCATTAGTTTCTTCGAACAAGATAGGATTTATCCAAATCCGGTCTTGATCCAATGGAATCTTTTGATTTTATATTTTCAGAAATATATGCAGGTTTTAGTCTATCTATTGAAACATTACTATGTACGTCATCCGATCTTTTAATAGAAAAATATTTTTCATGACGACTTAATACTTGGAATGGACTGTGTATGGAGCTTCCAATGGCTTTCTTACTCTGTCTCTTCTTAGCCAGATACTTTTTACATGTTTGTAAATTTTTTGGAATGTAAGAATTAGGTATTGTATGCAGGTGTCCCCTGGATAATTTGTCCATGTCAAATTTTTTGCATCTCGTCGGCTAGAATTTTAACGTGCGAGTTTGTCATTTCACTATTCTCGTTCTTGATAGAGTCAATTAATAATCGGGGACTTGTGCATGACTCCCTGTTACTGCAGTAAATGAAGAATAGTTTGATTCGTTAGGTGTTATCCTCATTCCCAAAAGGACGATAGGAAGAGCTGATAACCACGATTCTTTCCTGGCTATAATAGCCGTTTTTAAAGTTCTGTGTGCTTGCTCAACTAATCCATTCGTTTGCGGATGGTACGCCGTTGTTCGTAATCTGTGGAAGCCTATTATTTTTGATAGTTCTGAGAATAATTCGGATTCAAATTGGCTTCCTCTGTCCGTAACGACATGAAGAGGAACCCCGAATCGGGAGATCCACAGATTGACAAAAGCCGTTGATATTGATTTTGCCGTAATTTCTCTTATTGGGCATGCTTCTATCCATCACGTATTTCTATCAACGCATGTTAATAAATATCGATATGGTGAAAAATAAGAGTCAGTTTGGTTCTTTACTGGTGGTAAGGGACCGACAATATCTACATGCACCGTTTCAAAACGACTGGAAGGTAATTCAAATGGATTTACTTTGCTCTTTGTGTGTTTTATTATTTTTGCTTGTTGGCAATGCTGGCATTCTGTGCAACAGGTTTTTATTGACTTGTCCATCTTCGGCCAATAGTATCTGGATTTTATTATTTTTCTTGAAGATGTTATTCCTGGATGTGATAGATTATGCAGACTGTCAAATACCGATTTTCTGAGCTTCTCAGTCACAAAAGGTCGTGGAAAAGGTAATGTCGTGTCACATAATATGGTTTCGTTTTGATTTATTGTGTATGGTTTCAGTTGATCTTTGAATGCCTGAATTTCATTGTCAGTAGCTTGATGCTTCATTATTTCTTGTAAGTCACATACATCAATAGTGATCGCGTTGACAGGTCGTGATAAACAATCAGCTACTATATTTTGTGAACCTCTTATATGTGAAATGTCATTCACATATTCGCTGATAAAACAGAGGTGACGCTGTTGTCTATCTGATTTTAAGGAAGACTGGCTTTTAAAAGCACTGCAAAGTGGTTGGTGATCCGTCAGTAACATTACATTTCTGCCTTCTATTAAATGTTTAAAATGGAGTACTGCTAGATAGGCAGCTAGTAGTTCTCTGTCAAAAGTAGAATATTTTTTGTTGGGTTTGGGATAATTTCTTTGAAAAGAAACCTATGGGGATGGGTTGATTATCAATCATTTGATGAAGTGCTGCACCCACCGCATAATTCGAACTGTCTGTTACAAGTTGATAGTTGTTAGCTTTCGAGCTGGGGAAAGCCAAAACAGTTACATTTGATAAAGACTTTTTCATATTTTCGAAAGATTCAATTTCTTCCTTTGTTAGGGTTAATGACTTGGAATTTTGGTTTAAACGTATTTTTCCGTGAGAGGTAGTATGATATCGCTGAAATTTGGCACAAGTTTTCTGTAAAATTTGCCATTCCGAGGAATCGGCGTAGTGATTTAGAATCGTTTGGTTGAGGAAATTCACTTAATTCATTCAACTTTTTAGCACTGGGTTTGAGACCACTAGCAGAAATGTGAAATCTTAAAAGTCTAATTCATTAGCACTAAATATGCATTTGGAGAGACAAATTTTAAAATCGTACTCACTCAGTTTTTGTAGTACTAGGTCGATATGCTTGGAATGAGTTTCTTCATCTTCTGAGAATATAAGGATATCGTCGATATATACAAAGGTATAATCAGTATCACGAAAGATATTGTCCATCATTCTCTGAAAAGTACATGATGCGTTCCGTAGTCCGAAAGGCATATAGTTATATTCAAATAACCCAAAAGGGGTAGAGATGGCTGTCTTGCAAACATCCTCCGGGTGTACTGGTATCTGATGATAAGCAGACGACAGGTCTATCTTTGAAAAGAACTTCTTATTATGAAGCTTCGAAGACAAGGAATTTATATTTGGGACTTGATATCGATCGGCTTTTTGTTATGGTATTTAAATGTCTGTAATCGCCAACAGGTCTATATGTGCCGTCTGACTTCGGTACCATGTGTAAGGCTGAACTCCATTCAGAGTTTGAAGGGAAATTATTCCTGCCTTTAGGAGTTTCTTGAATTCCTCTTTTTGCAATTTCACATCTCTGAGCTGATAATTGTCTGGCTCTGGAGAAAGTAGGAGGGTTGCTACCAGTTTCTATTCTGTGGAATATCTTTGGTTTTGTTGCATTCGTGTCACGATGAGGAGAAATTAAGTTTGGGTATTTCTCCAGAATTGCTCGTACCATTTTGTTAGCATCTTTATTCGGTACTAAATCTATATTCATGATAATAGACGATGGATGTGCATCGGATTGTCTATTAGTCATTTTATCAATTAGCTTATTGTTTGTGCAGTCCACCATTAGCCCGAAATGGTTTAGGAAATCGTATCCTAGGAGTGGCTGAGCAGTTTCGGCTATTATAAATGTCCAGGTAAATTCTCGTCTGAGGTTCCGTAGTGTTAGATTCAGTACTGTTTGTCCTGAGCATTCAATCTTTTGACCGTTGGCAGACGCTAAAGAGATATTGGTTGGGTATGTTACAGCTCCGCTTAAATATCTCTTCGGAAGTATAGATACGGCAGCTCCTGTATCCACAATAAAATTTAAACTTTGAGCTCCTAACCGTGCGGCTACAATGAGAAGCGGTGAGGAATGGAAGCTAACACCTCTCGCCTAGTTAGTTTTCCGAAGTCTCACGAGGAACTGGTGAATTTGGGCGAGAGTTGGGTTGCATTTGAACATTCCGTTTATTTGGCCATCTGCACCACGGCTTACTAAATTTTGCACGTTCCGCAAAGTATAAATGCGCTCGGCAAATTTGAGGTTTTTGGTCCTTGTTAAAAGGGCGAACACTGGTAGGGAATTTATTTTCACTGTGGGAACAGCCATGTATCCTTTTAGTTTCATTTTTATTTTGCTGTTCATCCTTTTGCTTCCCCGAAATCTGTCGAATATGTGCGGTGTCTTGTTTGTTAAAATATAATAATAAGTCGTCCGCCATTTTTCCAAGACGATCTGTGTCTAAATCAACTTGTGCAGCTACCACTGGTTTAATGGAGTGAGTTAGGGCTTGAATAAATTTGTGACGTACGATATCGTCCCCTACGCCAATTCGGCTTGCTAATGACATAAGTTCATTCAGGTATACTGAGGGACGACCTGTTACAGTCGATGACGACATTAATTTGTCCAGCATCTCTGGTTTTGTTTTCTCGTAAGCGCCCGTCACTGCTTCTTTTAGTGCGTCATAATCTTTTGATTGCAGTATAGCTGGCTGTATATTTTCTACTATGTCCACAGGGAGAGCTGCCAAAGTGTTAAAAAATATTAAATTGCGCCTCCATTATCGCAAACCAAGCTATTACGTTTGATTCAATGAAGTTTGGTGGTTTTATCGCAAACAGCTTGGATTGGTTGGTTTTGATTAATTGTAGTTTCTTCAGCGTCAGCTGCCATGTTTTTGGTTTGTGTTGAATAAAAATTCTAATTTTGTGACAGTTCAATTTTTTTTTTTGTGCGTGTGTGTATATATATGTGTTAAAATCACGTCGGCGGTCAACACTTGTGGTGTTGTGGGAAGTGTATATTCGTTGGTAATTGTTGCTTGTATAAGAAGGTAGGTAAGCAGTAGCAGTCACTTATGGACAGCTGCTAGTTTGGCCTAAAGGTTCAACAAGCAATCAAATTGAGGTCACCATAACATAAACAAACAAAATATGAAAAGAGAAGGGTATATCAGAAACACTTTATATTTAAATACACATCAATGATAAGTATAATGTTTCTTGATTAACACGCACAAAGTCCGTTATTAAAATGTTCATTCAAAGAAAAGAAATCAGATTATGAAAGGAATTAAAGTGTCATTTTGTGAATACTTAAGTTTAGGGCGTGCAGGTCCCAGGAGATGAAAGGTGAGGTCAATGGGTTGGTAGGTGTCATTTGATATCTCCGTTGGTGAAGGAAAACTGGAGGCGTCGGGTTGATGGGTGAGAAAAGCGTAGCGACATTCTATGACGGTAACTTCAAGGCTTTCTGACCAGAAGTGAATTCATCGTTCTATTTATGTGTCCATCGGATCTGAGTCAGTATGCTGAAACAAACTGTTGGATATGGCGCGGGGCCGTTTAATTGGTGGAAATTGCTTATTATATTCTTTTTATTTCTTTTTGATTTTCCACCGGAACTTATGCGTCGAGCCTGGTGCGCAAAGACCAGTATTGGTCATTTGCTATCTAGACCTCTGAGGGTTAACATCCGGTCCTTCGCTTGCTCAATACCACCACACTTTCAACGTTTTTCGTATCATCTTGTTCTCTGCGCCCTTATCTGAAGTTTCTGCTTCAGCATTTCCTTGATTGATGGAATATCAATAGGGATTTAATGTTATATTTCCGCTTGATCTTTTTGCATTTACGTGTGGAAATATTAGGGTTTCTGGTGAGCTCATCTAATATAGAAAGCTCACATCTGATTTGTTTTATTTCTCGAATCAGTTTGGTTTTCCAAGCTGGTTCTCTGTGTCTGTTAATTTTATTTATTGTCTTGACTCCAAGCTTCCGAGTCGCTGCTAAATCTTTTGCGTATATGATGTTGTTAACTTCTGTAATGTTTCCCGGTGGTTTATCTGTTAACAGTGTTTCCAGAGCAGCATTGTATATTTTCACGATGTGCTTGTTGGAATTCGTCACATGGATTTTAGGGAGCTGGTCTCTGTCCGACAATTGTATGAAAGTTACTCTGCTGAGTACTTGGATGACGTAATTTTTCGCTTCGGTGATTTCAGCTTCGTGGTTTTCAAGGAATCCTAACTTATTGTCACTGAATATGACTCCAGGTACATTTTCTGGAGAACTGCAGGTTGTGTTTAAGGTAGAGTCTTGGGTTTCATTTCCTGGGAAATTATTTCGTATTTCATTCGCTTTAGCGTCCACCTCATCCTCTGTTGCATTCCTTATTTCTAAATTCGTCTCAATAGAGTTTGAATGATGGGTCATAGTATTTTGTCTTATATCTAATTTTATCTTATCTATTTCTGCCTTTGAGAGTCTGTTGTTTCGCATGATGTCCCTACGGACATTGGCAAGCATGTTTGGATTGAGGTTAGGTCTTATATCATTTCCCACCTTTATTCTCCATATTTGGTATGTTTGATTGGTGGTGTTCTTTGCTGGGTTTTCGAGTGCAGTGAAGAAGGATGTCATGACTTGTCGATACTCTTCGCAGCTCCATTTCGTTCGTTTACTTTTTATTAGTCGATTTGGTATTGAGTCACTTGGTCCAAGGTTGGCAATATTCCGGGTTTGGTCACCTAGTGTCTCTTCGTGTGTGGAAGAGTTTGTTCCAGTGACAGACTTTTAGTCCTCAGACTGGTTCCTCTCTGAGGGACGCGGCCTTTGTTGTCCCGGTTGACGGCCGATCCGGTATGAAATATTATTCGTATTCATTGAAATTGGTAGAGATGCGTTTTAACCTTGACCGCCAAGGGGTAATTATGTTCAGGTTACCAGCTGTAGGACGAGTCTCGAAGAAGATCCAAGAGCACGCCCAAACAATGAGATTGTGGATTTATTAATATAACGAAGGTAGAATAGTTCATAAGAGTGTATGGTATTCAGTGGGGTAGACGATACTAAGTTTTACCTTAGTATAAGTCGGAGAGGCCACTCCAAAGGGGAGAATAAGATTTTAGTATATAGATTTAAAAAAAAAGGCAAGAGAAAAGGGAATTGAAAAGGAAAGAATTAACTTGAGTGAAAATAATTTACAATCATAGCAATCTACAGGAAAAGTATCATTCAAAAATGGCATATTTTATTATTTTCTTTTTTTACAATATTTTTTAATTTTATTTTATATTTTTTCATGGCTACAGGTGTAATTTTCCTACAATGCTCTGCCCTTTGATTATCATGTCTTTGAAGGAAAATTTAAAAATATATCTTTTAGCGGTTATAGGTTGAGAGATGACCGGAAAAGTATAACTTTTATTCCCTTGCTTCTACCCCTTTGTTTAATGAATTCTTTGATATTCACCCCCTACCACTCTGTAGTATAAGTCCAACCTACCCCATAAAATTTGATAAGTATCTGTCGTTGGCGACGGAGAATTGAACATTTTGGAAAGTCATTTGTGCCATGCTCCGAATTTGTAAGAAATGGTAAATATGTCATTTTTTTGAATGATACTTTCCTGTAGTTTGCTATGATTGTAAATTCATTTGACTCAAGTTAATTCGTTCCTTTTCAATTCCCTTTTCTCGTCCCTTTTTTTTTCACTTACATTAGGCATCCCATATCTCTGTCGGTGCGTGTATGTGCACATGTTTACTAATATCTGTCTCTGTCTCTGTCTCTGTCTCTGTCTCTCTCTCTCTCATTCCATTATATGTGTGTATATATATATATATATATATATATATATGTATATATGTATGTGTTTGTGTGTATAAGCTCAAGAAAAGGATGTGCAAAATACAAAATGAAATTTTATTAAATAATAATTTGTAATTTTAGCATTAAATTGCTTTTAAAATACAGGGAGGATATTGTATGCTGCGTAATACAACTTGAATTTTTCCCCCCCAAAATAAATTAAAATTTAATTATGTACATGTGTATGTATCCGCATTGACAGGGATCATATTGTATTATTTTTTCTATTTTTTATTTTATTTAATTTATTTTTATTTTATTATTATTATTATTATTATTATTATTATTATTATTATTATTGTTTCATTTTTATTATATTTATTTTGTTATTATTTAAAACAGAATGTATATTATTAATAAAATTGTATTATCAATAAATCAACCATTATTTAAACTATGCAGATCAATATCTACAGATTAAACCCACTTAAATAATAGGTAGCAGATGTTCATAAATTAACTGCGAAATAATATTAATAGAACTATTATGAACACCATTAAGAAAACATTTCAATTCCATAGTCCTCACATATACGAATCAGCAACACTTTCAGAAAATATTGTAGGATTATGCTTTAGAAAATTGTATATTTGCATTTTCGCTAGATATCAACACAGATATTGTATTTTACTTGTACATATGGGAGTAGATTTCGGTGTGAATGTTGTATAAATAATATCCTTAGTAAACACTAACACATTTGTTATTCGTGTATAAGAAAATCTTGTTTCAGTCAGAAGTAAATGCATGCATGTATGAAAACAATATCTCTGCATTATGGTGTATGGTAAAGGAAGTGAAAATGTTACATATGAATATGCTTGTTAAATATAATATAATTTCGTCGGTTACTGTCTTCTGACCATGAACCAATTGTTTGATGACCGAATGACGTAGTTTTCAGGAACAAACACGAGAAACGCCAAAGCCCCTTCATGCGATTGCCTCATGTAAGGTTTCGGATAATTAATAGGCGAAAAAGACCCAGTTTGTATTCTAGGGAATGTTGTTGACTGGTCAGAAAATATTCTTCTGAATATGATCATTTTAACCTGATTTTAGGGTCAGGGCTTCTACGTAGAAAGCGATTTTTTAATTATTTGTTAATATCTATTGAGTCGTTTACCCTTAATGTTTCACTGCAGATATTATTAAATCTTTAATTTTATTTAACTTTACTTGGAATATAACAATTCTACAGAAATATTGACATTTTATCATTAAACACTTATCTGAAGAATATACCCAGATAACTATTAATAATCTATATCCAAGATACGTGCATTGCCATGTAATGGATATCAGCTCGGACTTAGAAATGGCAGAGCCGAGTTCGAATTCAGTCACCGTTCACTTACGTGCATGTAACCTTAAGAAAGCTATCCATCTACCTATTCTCCTTCCAGCTGTGAGCTGAATAGCTTAACAGACAGAGTTGACAGTCAGTCTGCCGCATAAATAAACGACAAAAATACTGCGGGAAAATCTTGTACATATTCAGTCATGAATCAAAAGAATCTCGTGTATCGCGTATAGAACTTGAATGACTAAATACTAATATATATGATCACAGGTCTAACTGTAAAATACTAACGATCAGAGAATGGCAGCTGATCTCTTATCCGATCTAACATTAACTTACCAGAGGAGGTACAAATGTCTGGTTACATTCAGTGCCTCGAAAACAAACTAGTTACATTATATCATCGCTGATCTGATCCAGAACAACAGCATCTCACGATGAACGGATGTCTTCACAGAGAGCCTTCGTATCTCGAGAGATTATTTAGCCTTAAACTCATATCTGACCCCAAGAACAACTCGTACATATGGAACATCGCTAAAGATACATGAAATATGGCCAGTTCCCTGTACAGCTCCATTAATTACTTGGCTCCTCATAATAACCCCTACGTTTACAATTTCTATATCAGGCCTAAAACAGAGTACTGTTATCATATTTGCGCGGGGATTTGCCCAGTCCTCACAACCCACTGTCGGTAGATTAGAAAAGCTTTTCTGGGTCCTTGTGGGTGACAAATGTTTTCCCCAGCAACCTCCCTCGCTTTCACAAACGGGTCATGAAAAATTTCTCACTGAGCTCTCGATACTTTCATATTCAGTCGAAATACATTTCCTGGTTACACCATTTCTAACCTTCATGGCTACGACATGTCATGTCATTTACATTGTAGCAAACCAACCACTTTCCTTCCGTATTCCACTCAAACGATTTCTTCCCATAGGTCATTACTGTATGAAACCGAATTCTAAGAGGATGTTTCCCGATCTATACAATTTTAACCTGTTCAAATCTAGGGTTAATCGTTATATTTTCACCCTATATTTATAAATGTATCTCTCTAACTCCAGTGCGCACGACTGTGTTGAAGCGTTGCAAAGGATGGAGCTTACTGTAAAAAAAAATGTTTCTTTTTTTCTCTCAGCAAATATTACGATAAACAATCAAGTTTTCTTTTTGCATACGCTGGCATATATCTTTATTTATATTTCGTAAATTTATTCATAAGTGTCGTTAATCGATTTTCCTATAACTTATTTAACTCTATGATATTCAGTCGCGTTACCATTTTCTTTTCGCATTTGTGTTTCAAAGTCTGTAAAATTTCATCGACTTTATGTAATTTTATCTCATAAATTTATTAATTACATTTAAAATATTTATATCAAATTTAAATTACACATCTTAAAATTCTCATGATGATTAACATTGCTTTAGTTCATGTTACATATATATTCATTTAAACATTGCCATTTTTTTGTTTCAATGTGCTTTTCTAAAGTGATCATATATATTTGTGTTTAGTCATTTAAGTGCTATACGCGATACACGTGATTCTTCTGATTTATGACTGAATAGGTACAGGATTTTCCCGCAGTAGTTTGCCGTTTATTTATGCGACAGTGTGACTATCAACCCCGTCTGTTAAGCTATTCAACACATAGCTGGAAGGAAAATAGGTGGATAGATAGCTTTCTTAAGGATATATGCACGTAAGTGAACGGAGATTGAAATCGAACTCGGCTCTGCCATTTCCCAGTCCGAGCCGATATCCATTACCTGGCAATGCACTTTTGAGTATAACTGAAGTTATCAGATCTAAACCTCGTTGAAAATATTTAAGATTAACAGATTAAATTCGGGCTATTCTAATATATAACAGTTGTCCATTATTTTTTTTATTTTTTTATGTGAAAATGTTTTATCGACTGACACAAATCGAGTCATAATTTACTGTAGACAAAATGCCTTAGAAGTTATTCACATTGTGATAATTATTCCCAGTATCAACGGGGTCATTAATTACCTTACTAAGTAAGGTCATCGTTAGACACTGCAGAAGACAGATGAGATTATTTTCTCCAGAGAAATGTACAAGGCTATGATAAAATCAATTAATTTAGAAACGGCGTTGTGTGTACTCTAGTGTAATGTGATCAGCCTTCTAGCAGAAATTGTTGTGCAATTCCCAGCAGACGATATCAGTAGACAAAGTCAAATATATTCTATGATACCGAATAGCACGTCTCCCTGTGGTTTAAACCGCCTCACATGGATTTATTCGTGTAACATACTCTTTCACGACTCGATTAACTCTTGCATCATTGTACCATTAAATGAACTTTGCTAATATGGAGAAATCTGTAACATTGTGACAATGAATTATAAGCAATTTTATAAATCTAATCAACTTTTCGTGAACAGTTAAAATAAATATATCAATATCTAATATTATTTTACTGCAAAATCCGGATTGGAAAAGGTTGATTAGCTGTCCCGATAATGATATAGTGATATTTTCGGCCATGATGATTTCTTATGCTCTACGATGGAGGTCATTTTATGGTAACTTCCGTCCCCAACATATTGTATATATGTTCGTGTATCTTGGCCTCTTGAAAGGATTAAACGAAAATTCACTGTTTTAATATAAAGAAAATATATTTTTATATTAAGATATTTATATTTATTGCCTGGCGATTCTTAATATCAGGTTGACATTTCTTTCTGCGATAGAACAGATGATACCCAAGGCTCTAGAAACCAGCCTGTCTTGCTATTTACACATAGCTGGGAGGAGAAGCAATCAGCACGTAAATGAATGTAATGGATTCGAATGGAATTCGAAATCAGCTCTCTTATTCCTCAATACGAGCCGATATATATATATATATATATATATATATATATATATATATATATATATATATATATATATATATATATAGAGAGAGAGAGAGAGAGAGAGAGATAAACGTAGTGAGCAGATAACCCTACCTAGGTTTCACCTAAGCGGATCGTCAGGAAGATTTCCCAGACGATCCACTTAGGTGAAACCTGGGTAGATTTGTCTGGCTCACTATGTTTATGTAGGTATGCTCTACGGTTCTCTTGTGCTCTTTTAGTTAGTTAGTTGTTTACTCGTGTCGGGGATTTTTCTTTGGGCTTTAAACTTGTATCTGTGCGATTTTTTCGAAAGACTTTCATGTTTCTAGTTCTTTCTTTTTTTAAAACGTATTTTTCCTTCGAGATTGATTTGATTATTAGCAAATCAATAATTCGAAGGTTTTTTCGAAAACGAGTATAGTTACACACACACACACATACACACACACACACACACACACACACACACACACATATATATATATATATATATATATATATATATATATTATAGATGTTGGAATCTTTGTCTCCTGGTTATTATTTGTTTATAATTATCCATTTAGTTTTCCCTCCTTACATTTTCATTAAGCACCCATTTCTAATTTATATAGCGTACAAATAACTGGTTGAGAAATTATGTTATACAAATATACAAGCGGGAAATCTACTGTTTGCTTTGAAATCAATCACCGATTTAAAAAAAAATTCTTATGGATACGATTTACCCTGTAAATTAAAATATATTTGGAAATGTTATCTTTTGAAGAAACAGGTTCTGTATGTAAGCGTTCATCATGGACATTTGAACCACAATAGAAACATATTTGGAAATATGATCGAATACCAATGTCAAGCAATGCTTTTCATACTCTCTAATTTAAGTATAATCTAGGTATTACAATGTAAACATAAAGAAAACTCAACGTGGGAATACTGCACGAAGAGTAATTTGTATAACACAATAGGATGTTAAATTTATGTAAATTGGAGGCATAATGTTAAATCTGTACTTCCATGCAGGTGACATGCATGACATTATAAACATTCATAAATATTTACATTATTATCTATAACGATGTTTTTACATATAGATTGTTAGAAATAACATTCACAAAAATGAAATCTATCAATCTCAGTGAAGATAATTTTTCTTTCGAAATTACATATGGCCGCTACAAAAGGCTTAAATGAAAACACCTTTAAGAAATCACTGCTGCCAAAACATTACATCTGAATGGAAACTCCGATTAATACTAAAAAGAGAGATAGCAGTCAATGTTCTTAATAATTCTAATGTCCTGAAAAACTCTTTTAAGAAATATTTTTTGCAAATTCCAATAGAGTATAAATTTGAATTTTGGTAATTGAAAGCCCAATTTTTTCAAGATGAAAACGGCTATTTTCACCATTCCACAATTAGCAGGATATGTTTTATTTAGCCCCGAAAATAATTTAATTCAATTATATTAATATATTATCTGAGGAATTAGTGTTTAACACAGTTTAACTCTGCTATTCAATTCTCTTGTGTTTCTTTAACATTGGAGCGTAATTTTTTTTTATAATAATCATATATATATATATATATATATATATATATATATATATGTATATGAATTCAGACTATTAATTAATGAGCGGTTGGAAATGAAAATATTTCAAATTTAAACGTTTTTCGTTGACACTGAAACAGTTTTTAATACAGAAGAGCGTCATGCTATCTCTCACCCCCCTACACGCAAGCACACACAAGCACACACTCACACAGAGAGTGAGAGAGAGGGGAGTAAGCAGTGCATTTTTCTCAATCAAAACAGAAGAGACCTTTATTTTCGGTAGTGTAAGAAACCCAGGAACAATCAAATGTAAAAAATACTTGTTTGTTATATATGTTTCCGAAACATTTCTTTTCGAATGCCTGTTTTCGAACAATTATGTTCGAACAATTCTCTCGATACGCGACCCAGTTCTTCAGACTAATCTACCCGGTTGAGATTTTTCAATAAGCTTAACATGTAAAGATATAACGCCAAATTTACCTGAAAGGATTTTTCGATATCATCTCTTTCCCGTAGATTGGATTGAAATAGGTATAAATATGAATATATGTGAATTGAGGTGGCGCGAAGAACAGACGGAGATACCAAACATTCATTTGATTACGGACTAAAAGAATATTTTTCTTTACTTTGAAAGTGGATGTTGGCAGAATTTATTGCAACGTTTATCTCGATTACATGATAGAAATGATTCTCTCTATATATCATGAGTGTGAAAGTAATTGTAAGCGAAACTTGAAAAGACTGACAAATCTGTACTATTTTTTCTTACCTTCCAACACACGATTGAATCGATATGTCTCAGCAACATGCAGTCTTTTCTATGTCGGTATAAGAATGTGAGATTTATCAAAAATCGCTTCAGAAGCTTGCTTACTAACAATAATCACGGAAAAAATATTGGGCTTTATAACTTATAACATATAGGAAACAGTGAACAGTATAGACGTAATAAAAATGGCGTAGTGGGAAACATTGTAAAAAGGGTAAAAAGGTAAATAAACATTTGTTCGATTCTTGCTTCGTGGAAAGAAAACAGTAGAAAAAAATAGCCAAATGTTGGGACGATGACATAGAGTTATATGACCTTGTAATCTAGCAGATTTTAATAATATCTCAGACGCCAATGAACGTGTTTGAAAAAGGCTCTGTCCAACAATGGACATGATATAAATCACAATGATGATGATGATGATGATGTACGCAAAACATATTCAAAATCTACATGCGAAAAATTAAAAAGAAATATCTATATATCATGTTGTCATCAGACATATTTTGACATAAAGTAATTTGCGTATTGCAATTTGTAAGGGTCAAAGACACAAATACTTGTTGGTATGATAAAGAAACAGAACAATTAAAACATTTTTTTTATCAGCCATCATTTCCAAATAATAAAAATATATAATGTGATTATTACTTATGGAAGATCATTTTCATAAACACTATACACCAAAATAGATCTTAAAACCAAATCTCCTCAGCCCAACCTTAGCTCGTTTCCCAGGAATTGTATATCGATCTAGCATCATCAATCTCAATCTCTCAATCTATCTCTCAATCTCTCTCAATCTATCCATCAATCTCTCAATCTCTCTCAATCTATCTCTCAGTCTCTCTCAATCTATCTCTCAATCTCTCTCAATCTCTCCCTCAATCTCTATCTCAATCTCTCTCAATCCCTCTCAATCTCTCTCTCAATTTATCTCAATCTATCTCTCAAACTCTCTCAATCTCTCTCTCAATCTCTCAATTTCTCTCAATATATCTCTCAATCTCTCTCTTTCTCTTTCTCTCTCTCTCTCTCTCTCACTCTCACTCTGAAGAATTCTATTTATATAAGTGTGATTTACGTATGTAGGACATAATGTCCCTGCAAAAGTCATTTGTCCGGTTGTTGGAATGAGTTTCAATTTCAAAAATTGATCGCCATATATATTGCAAACATCACTGGACATCAGTAGAAAGTAACCAATAGTCATATTTACGAAACTAACTTTCAAATCTCAGCTGACATAGAGATTTAATGTAGTAGAATGAAGATTGTGTTTAGAAAATATTCCAAGTCGAACGATCTATAAAAGATACTTTCAAAATTAGTCTGCGTTCAAACAACAAATTCTGTCATCTTTTAGGGCCATGACGCAGTTTCACAAAAAATATTAAACCTCTGTCCTTGATTCATAAAAATTTATGTGCCTATCTCAGGATAATGAAAAACACACATTTGTAGAAATCTTTTCTTGAGGCACACGCGTAAGAGAAAAGATCTACTTGATAAGAAATTATTTCTTTTCTGAGCTCGAACAACGATCCCAGGCGTCGACGAACGAAAAAAAAAACAAGATATTTCAATCAACTAGCACATGACCGCATTCACCATATTAATCCTAAGAGGTCATGACTTTCCCAATTAACACCAATCATAGCTTTACGGCATGTGGCCTTAGAGAGACCCATGCACTAACCTTTCTTCGAATGTGTAACTGCCAACCAACAGCATTGCAGACGCGATGATTTGTGTCCTTGAATTCATATATGGAAAGCAAATTCTATCCGTTTGTGTCGATTTGTAATTTCACGAAGGATCTAATGAGGCTTCTTCGTGGATTAATTACAATGTAATTCATCCCCCTGAGTAGCTAATGCTGTGTTGCCCGAGACACGATTTTCATTACCACGCACATTATTCGACATAGAGAGAATAATTGCCACTCCTTGATCGACAGACATTATGCTTGAATAGACAAATGTTATGGACTTGGAAATTCGTAATGTCCGCCATAGTTGTTAAATCTGTGCAACGATTGGTCAGTGAAGGAATATATGTTCATTGCAGTGAAGCTACCGGAACGCCTTTTATTTAGCTCACATACCACCTTCGATTTCTCTCTTTTTTCTAGACATTTGGTTCTGACTTTGGTTTCTATCTCTCCTCTCTTTTCGTCTTTATTTGCAGGCGCTTCGCATTGAGAAGTTCAGATTGAACACGCATGTATGATTTTAAAACGTTGCGATGTAATAATTAGGTTCTGAAAACGCGTACATATGCATGTGACATGTTGGTTGATTAGGCAGTATATTTGAGTATAAAGTTAAATGGAGCAGAAATAATTCAAATCGTGAACAGAAGATGAAATAGGCCATTCAAAATTGCATGGGATTAAGATGTGATCGAAGTACAACCATAAGTATAAATTCTTCGAGAAAAAATATAATGAGAAAAAACACATATATTTTCCTAAGAAATAAACGGATTTTTATCCAACATTGTTTTCTACTCCAGACGTTACTTTGTGTATACCAATGTTTCAGTGTACGACATTTTTTTTGAATGGTGAGAATTACGTCTACAGATCTATGCATTACAGTGATTAATAAAGAATATAATATCTCTCGAAAGGTTAAAAAATGTATATCCGTTTGCAGAGAAACCACAGAGAAAATCTGCGAAGTGTGACATTCGGTCACAACTGAGCAATCTTACAAAAGACTTTCGAACAATACACATCCACACGTTCAGATCTCCTCGAAACCCAAACTACAGATTGTAAAGAACAATGTTTTTCAATATTATTCTTTCTACTCTCACATACACTCTCCTCATATATATATATATATATATATATATATATATATATATATATATATATATATATATATATATATATATATATATATATATATTAAAATAGGGAAAAACCCAAAGTTATTTGGTTATAATGTGGATTTGTTTAGTGTATATATTATATTTTATTCTTCATATTTTTGTTACACACATACACATATATTATACATACACATATGTATATATATATATACACACACGTACCCATACACACATACATATACATATACACACAAACATTATATGTTTATATAGTGTACGTGTATATGCATATGTTAACATAGAGTATCTGTGTATGTATACATTGTAGTTGTTTATGTATATGTGTGTACATGTGTGTTGATACTGATTCATGTAAAAGATATCGGGGGCACGCACACTCACACATGATACACAGAAATAGATATAGATTTGACAGTCTCAGGTGTGATGTGTGCAAAGGGGAACATCTAACATTAATACACCTGTAATCATCACCACCAAGACCAAACTGAAGAAATTTCTTAGCACTTAGGTAGAAAGACACTCTTGCCAAATGTCAAACAGTGAGATCAAACAAAAATAATAAGATCTTAAAATAATTTTGCAAACAATGAGAGCTGGTTCCTCAGACCAAAACAAGGTCAAAAGTCCATATAAACATATGTCCGCAAATCATTCGTTTTTGAGTCATTAAATTTAAATAAAGTTTACGGTAGATGACGCTCTGTTGTCATGTAGTCTACGTTCAATTTGTCCTTCATGTACATTCTTGAATTGTCTGTCTTCAACCTATAACGTGTGTAGAAGCGAGTTAACTGAGAATGGTCCCGTTTCCCGATGGCAGGTTAGACATATCGTGAAGAGGATGTTATGATCTTTACGGCCGTGAGAATGGTAACCAACGCGGGACTGCCCAGATGTGTCGCGTTTCCAGACAAAATGGAACCCGGGTCTTCTCTCATTTGCTGCTGGTTATCGTGCCCTTGCTGAGAAACAATTCGCGGCCGCACTAACAATGAATTCGGAGAGTACCGAAATCCGCTCTTACGTCTGACCACGAAGAACACATTCTGCAGGCTGTCGTTATCAGCTCACGTCAAGTGGCCCTAACATGTTGTGCATGTCTTAGTATCGCATGGAGGGTAATTCAAGTATAGTTACCCTATCTGTCTCATATGCAACATGTGCAGGGTATTTCGCCTTCTGCTCACTCAGCACGGGGGAAATGTTGACGATTCAGTATTTATCTCATCAGTCTTATTTTACTGATGAGACACCATTTGGAAGAGATGGAACGACAGATGTACGCAGCAAAAGTCTGATCAGACTCCATAACGTACAATACAGTCTAGACGCCAGCATCGTTTTAAGATTAATGTCTGGGTTGGAATTGTAGGTGACTGTTTGGTAGGTCCATATTTTCTCCCAGTACGTCTTACAGGAGCTCTCTACAGGGATTTCATTTCGAAAAGTTTTCCAAAACTGCTATAGTATAGTTGTACTTTGCTGTTACAAAGATGCATGTGGTTCATGCATGATTGGGCTCCAGAACATTGTTCGCGATGCACTGGCTGATATCAAACATGGACGATGCGTATGGAGAAGGCCCGTTCCATATCCTGCACGTTCTCCTGATTTCAATCATTTGTATTTGTATCTGTGAGTCAACCTAAAGCAATTGGTATATGGAGAAAACAATAATAACAGAGATACGTTTCATCAGCGTGTAAAGGGTGCGTTTAAATCATTCTCACTGTGTGAGGGTATTTGAAAGGTAGAACTATTCAATGATTCGAAGTTTGTTTGCATGGGTAGAAGCAAGCGGAGTACTTTGTGAAAATGTGTTATGCGTTTTGGTACAACGATAGCTTTTGAGTCATATGATTATACGGAAATTCTTGGTAGCGGGTTTTCTTGTCAGGAACCTCGTTACCAGTAATGGTAAAATATTTTGGATGGTATCATTGATTGAACATCTAAAAGCGCCTACCGATATCTTTAAGCTTCATAACTGCAAAACGTAAACGTGTATATATATATATATATATATATATATATATATATATATATATATATATATATATATATATATATGTATGTGTGTGTGTGTGTGTGTGTGTGGGTGTGTGTGAGCACGTGTATCTGTGTATGTGTGGATGAACGTGCGTGTTTGTATATATGCTAGTTAAAACTATATTTATTTTACAAATTAATTTTAATGATCATATTCCCTGTTATCTGAATGTCCATTAATTATTAAGTTTAATGTATTTTTTTTCTTCTCATGGCCTACTTAATCAAAATGCCTTCATTTCTAGAGACTATAAATTTTATGGCATTTCCCTAATGATCTCTTTAAAATAATGATGTAATTTTCTACGAGAATCGACTGGAAGTTTCAGTTGGCTAACCATGATATAAATGCAAGTAGACGCCCTAGTGTGGAAGACGTGCAAATGAACCAAGATTCATGTGAGCGACCATGGCTTTACATATAACGAGGGGGCTAATTACTTTTTTGATCTTGGTCAGTCTCGAACTATAAACTAAGAAGTCTTATTCAAAACGACGGACAAGGTTCTGTGGTTAAGATTTTCATTTAATGTTTATTCTTTTCTTAGAATTTTCTTCTTTTCTGGAGAATCGTTTCTAATCAGACTTGAAGAAAGGATGTATTGCCGCCCAAATACATAATATATATATATATATATATATATATATATATATATATATATATATATAAGAAATATGGCTTCCACTTTGCCCGATCTACAGATGATGTGCTTACGGCCATCACTGAAACTGTCTACCAAGCTCTTCAAAATATCGGGAAGCTCGTGCCGTGGCTCTAGATATCTACAAAGCGTTTGATAGGTTTTGGCATGGCGGCCTTCTTCGCACTCTCCAGGGTTATGGTATTACGGGTCGATTGTTTGACCTAATACAATCTTTCCTCTCAAACCGTGAATTTAATGTTGTTCTCACCGGATACTCCCCCAGTTCCTATCCCACGAACGCAGGTGTTCTTCAAGGCTTCATCCTGGGCCTCCCTCTATTCCTTATCTACATAAATGACCTTTCTGACGCCATGAATTCCAAAGTTGGCATCTACGCTGATGACACTACAATTTACTCCTGCCTCAAAAACAAATCTAGTGTCGTTGATAAAACCAACCTGGCCGTGCGCCTCTCTCTCTGTTTTTTTACAAATATTTTCATGGTAATTGCTCCGAGGAGCTGCATTCGCTGGTTCCAGACTTCAAGAATTCAAGCGCCCTACGTGGCTGGCATCCCGCTCTCAGCTTTTCACTGTCGACACTATTAAATATAGCCGTCTCTTCTACTCCAATACTTTCATATCGCAACTCTAGCCTGTGGAACTCCCTTCCCTATTCCATTTTCCCTGAGAGCTATAATCTCCAACTATTCAAATGTAATGTCAATCGACATTTCCAGTTGCCTTGATCCATCCACTATCCTTCTCCTCATCCTTTCCTCTATCACTCCTATCTGATCTTGCTCCAAATCTTCTGTAACCTCTTACATCCTAGTGGCTTCCCACCTTGCTTGGGGTGAAAAGCTTCATATATATATATATATATATATATATATATATATATATATATATATATATATATATATATAGCATTTACGATTATCTTTATATTTACGATTATTATATTAATTTAAATTATTAAGAAAATAAATTGTTTACGGTTTTACTAATATGAAAACTTGTTAATTTTATTAACCAATCATTTCGAAAGTTAACAACTTACTAAAAATTAATTGCAATAATTGCTTCACATGTGAAATCGCTATCCAGAATATTCTTTCCATTTCGGGTGTTGATTTTATTTCGATTTAAGTATATTCTCGCTGTATTACATCGTGATTTTCGCATAATCTCTCTCACATAGTGTACGGTGATGCAATTATTCTTGCTTGCTTCTCTAGGAAAAGAGACTATTGCGTCTCGTGTCCTCATTTCAACACTTCAAACACACCTCACAGGTCGCATGTCGATTCTGTGAGAGAGCGGGATGAAAAACTTCAGCAAAACGCATGTCTACTGATTGGATTAGTACTCTCCGGAATCTGGGTGAAGAAAATCTGTCGTCGCTTCAAAATTCTTACGGCTGTTTTTCAGAATTTCATGCCCACGATTAGTCTGAGCAATCGCTGTTCAAAATAATTTAAAAAAAAAAATCGCCGTCGACTTAAATATAATGTGATTTTTGTTAGGTTCCCATATAGGTTTTCATTGGTCATATTTTGTTTCCAGTTTATAATTAGTATCACACTCAGTAATCGAAGGTACATTTTTTTACTAATGATTTTGTTAATATCAAGCTACTTGACTGTATAAGATAACTACTTCTCTTGTTGACCTAATTGTTTGCACTTTTAGAGTCTTTTGCGTGTCATTTATGTGGAATAGAATTTTGTTTACTCTGTTCATCTGACTGTAATTATGACAATTCTGTATTTGTGAATAGAAAAAATGTCTGATCTACAATATAAAAATTAATCAGCATGATTAAAATTGTCAGAATAGAATATTATACTGTCTTCTTTACATAGATTTAGATGCATCAGATCAATTTTGATTTAATTCATAAGGAGGTCAACTTGTCTTAAAGCTGATTTTAATCGGAGAAAAAGTAGCAGCGCTAGTTTTTGTACGCTGGGTAAAAGGTTTAGATCATCTGTAAAATCTGAAACCATTATGTTGATTTCAGTGTCTTAACTTTTGGTTCTTTTTGGCTTTTTTATACGAATCCAATCATTTTTAATTCTGTTTCTGTTTCTCTCTTAGTCACACGCGTACGCGCACGCACGCACGCACGTATAGACACGCACAAACATTTATAATTGTGCATTTGGGAAGTCCCGCTTTATAAAACGTTATATAAAAACGATTGACAAGGTACAGGGGTTATGTTTTGTTCTTGTTTTATTTACTTTTTCATGTGTTCTTTTAATTGCAAAAATCATATAATTTACGTCCAAAAAAGAAGAAACTTTTAAAATACATGTAAAATTAAATAAAAAATAAATGGAGTACATATATATATATATATATATATATATATATATATATATATATATATATATATATATTGTATAAGAATGACAGTTGGAAAAATATTACATTTTGTCGAAGCGTTTCATCTTCTGATTTTTTCAAGCCAGGCAATGAAATTGGAATCACTAGTCCGGATGTAAGAAGAAGACGACCATGACGCAATACAATCCATCAGAACTTTGGCTTGCTGTAATGCTTGGCATTCGCCCGGTAGCTCAAATGCGAAACTTTCCGTGGGTCAATTTTAAGGACAGTGCAGAGTCTTAGGAAAGATTTGGCTGAGTCTAATTGTGATTACGAATGTACGTACGCTGGCAAAAGTCATTCTGGAGGTTCTGGTAAGAAGTGAATTTGTTGATAAGGGCCTCGGACTCATAATGACTAGGTAGAGTTGCCCTGGATCTAGAGGGTAACTGCTAGAAAAACCTATGTCAACAGGATTCTGCACCATGTCACCCTGACAATAGAACCGAAACAATTTCTACGACTATATCCCCCTCTACATAGGACCACCAACCTCATCGGACTACAACCCCCTTGATTATTATAAGTCCAGGAAAACTCCTTTTAACTCCAAGGTTGAAGTGACGGCAAGGATTATGGCTTTAGTCACCATCTTAAACAACGAGTTGTCCAGAATTGTTGAAGGAGATTCCTTAGTCATTTGGATGTTGTGGATTATACCAATGGAAATCGTATTGATTAAAATTTCGAGAAAATTTCGTGCAATTTTTGTAAATATATCTGTCAAAATGTGATGCCAGAAATATTTTATTTTTTAAACACCGTACTCTTCACACACCCACTCACAGACATACCTATATATATATATATATATATATATATATATAATTTTTTTCCACTTACCATCCTGTTTTATTACGGTATTAATAAAAAAATTTCTTGTTAGTACTCCGTTTTAGATTACCGACGATTGTGTTTGAAAATGTGTCGGTCGAAAGGTACCTTACATTTTATGTTTTAAACGTGGATATTGTTGTATCTTATGTTTAATATGATCCCATATTTTTTATTCCTCAAATATCTGATTAGATTTGGCAGTACTAGAAATCTGTTTACATATATATATATATATATATATATATATATATATATATATATATATAGAGAGAGAGAGAGAGAGAGAGAGAGAGACAGACAGACAGACAGACAGACAGACAGACAGTAGTATAATTTTAACATACGTTTTCTGAGAAAAGAATCTCGAAATGTAGAATGATCAAATTTCGCGTTACGTTGTCAGATATCTACCGCATTATAATCTATGAATGTTAATAATTTTGTGATATCATGTACATATAATGACAACTTGAACAAAGCGCCGATATTTGATACCGTTTGTAGCTAGCATATATTAAATAACATTATAGTATGAGCTTTCTATAAATGGATAGCAGACATTTTATTAGCAAAACATCTTTCAATTTAAGAACGTGAACCAAGAAATTGTAAAATGATATAATATATTTCGCAAGACGAGACAATTTCCAGATGTCAAAACTAAAATGAATCTGTGTAGCACTGCAAACGCCTACTTTCTGAATAGGTCTTACAAAAATATAATGATATACATTTGCTTCACTATTATATATTAAAAGTCCTGTACATATCCGTCATTTTTATAGGGTTTCTTTTATTGAACTGTTTTTTTTGCGAATCAAATGTCAGATATATCCAAATATGCAGGTCGCGATTTTTTTATGTGCCTGCTGGGATTTTATTTATCTACAATTCCCGAGAACACAAAGAATATTTGGAAACATACCATAGAGAAATAGTATACCTGAACTTCTTTTTCCTTCTACAAAATCATACATACCTGGAAAGAATTCGAATAGTGAAACTATTGAAATCTCATCAGATGTACAAGTGGAAGGAATTGAGAGACCCGGTCTATTCAAACTTTTCAGAGACTATACCCTGAATATTGGCAAACATCGACATGAAGAGATGGGAAATGCTCATTTAAGCACTTCATAACTCATCACAAACGCATCTAATAGCATAAGACAATGATCCTGCTTTCATTTTCAAGGCAAATATACTGATTAGGAGCGAGGTACGCCGATCATATAAGTATTCGTAGCCAGGAAATTAATGATCGTAAGCAGAAAATTAAGATACTTGCACAAGCATTCCAAGAACTAAGTGCCAAATAAACCTTTCCAGAACCAAATTTATATTATCTAGGTGCCTCTGTTATAATGAATTTACTCAATGAGATTATAAGAATTGAACGCAATAACAATCTCTGTTAGATGTAGTTTCTCTCAAAAGAGCAACTTGATGCAAAAGCAAAACATTAAACTGAAAACTCTTGTTATGGTCTTAAATAGCATAATTAAACCAAGGCTCTTAGATGTGTGCCAGACCTATATATATATATATATATATATATATATATATATATATATATATATATATATATATATATATATATATATATATATATATATGTATACATTTTGATTTGAATTTGAAGTCGGCTCTCAGATTCCTCAATTTGAATCGCTCTCCACTACGCCCCCATGCTATTTCGAATACTATTATCTGTTCATATATAGGGTAAACAGGTTCATTTTCCATATCATAATCTGTACCACTTGCATTTTATTACGCTCATACAATATCATAGATTAACGTTCTAGCTTAAAGGGCTATTGGAAATTATAATTGATTAACATTAGTGAAAATAAGAACAGGCCATTGCTCCTATGGCAGAAAGATAAAATAGTCCATGGAAACCCAGATTATGCAAATTTAGACCATTTTAAACTTCCATAACAGGCATCATATATGTGCAAATAAATTAAAGCTTTATTGATCAAACGTAACTGTACAGCATAGTATTTATGAGCATTTTTTCCGGAGAAACCTTTTAAGATATATAACTCTCCAGATATTTACCTGAAACGAATTACCTGTGTAATTTTTTTTTGTTGGAGCCTTTCGAGAAATTTCCTTCCAAATTAATTATCACAATCATAATGTGCATCATTTTAATGTACAGAAATTATACAACCTTTAACCCAATTAAATCATATCAATTTAAAATGTAGTTAGAAATAAACATTTTTTTTATTTTTTTAGTCAAATTTTTTGTCATTGCTAGCTCTTGTTCCTTGGTTTAATTTGCTTCTGTCACCCGAAAAATAATCCAAGAATTCCTAATGCATAATTTAACTGAAATGAAGCAATATATTTTCTTTGTAAGTATAACTGCGAGGAATAATGACAAATATGTGTCAGCAACCATTTTTAATATTTCATCACTATCTCTTAGCTATTGAATATGCGATTCAGTCTTTACAATTTGACGTATTATCAGACACAGATCATGTGTACTGTGTAATTTATTCTGACAGTTATCACCAATAAAATGCGTATTAAATTCAAATCCGGATTCACTCGGATACTAAAGGAAAGCGCTCTGTTTTTAATAATTATATCCGTGGGTTCTATGAGCGTATAATATAACGGTTATAAAAAAGGAAATTTAAATTAATAAACCGAATTCAAATTGTGGCCACTTCTGTGTGGTCCATATTACGCTAATGTTCTGAATCAGCCTCACACCAGCTATAGATTAAATACGCTGCTAGACTGTGCTCACTTTTATTGAGCAGTTAGGCTATATTGGAGGAGGAAAACTCTGAAATTCCATCTAAGAGATGGACTTATAAAAAGCACTAAAGCCATAGTTGTTGAAGATGCGGAGTTCCTACAACATTAATGGGTTACGATATATGGCACTCGAAGTGCAAATTTTATAACTTTTTTTATTATTTGGCCACAAAGTTTAGTTTTCGGATTCTCAGTATAAGCACCAATCTCGCTTCCATTTTCCTTAGAATCTTCAGGTTTCTAACATGCGACGTTCTTGGCCTTCTCAGCATTCACCGCAAAATACAAATTTGCATTTACACAAGTCACATGTTCACCTCTGAGAAAAAATCTCCATCATCCAGTTTTATAGAGGGGAGCTGTTCTTACAAAACGGCACAGTACTTTTTCTATATTTCTAACGAAATGGGTTCAAATCGTAGTAGCGTTTTTTTATAAATTTGGAAGGTTACGTTATCTTGGACAATGCGCTGTCGGATTATGGAACGGGAATACAGCCACAAAATGTGTCAAAAGATAATTGCTTTCTTCCTTTGATCATGTATGATATTTTTGATACCCATTCTTGTAGGTTATTATGGAAACAATTTTCGTGGTCTTGGGATATGGCCATTTAAATTCTGCCGCAGACCATTAAACGGGCAAAAAGCATAATTCTTCTCGCCATTCTCGTTTTCTACAAGATTCATCTGTAAGCGTCTCACAATATACCAAATATTTTTGTAACGTCTTTTTTCGTTTCCTTTAAGTCGTGTATATTGTAAAGATACACAAAGGTGAAGAAAACATCGCATGGTGTGTATTCAGCAAATTAGTCCGAAGATTATATGATGAGGCAAAATGATTTCCTAAAAATCATTGTACTTCGATGACAATGCCACAAACTTGAACAGGAGGAAACTGGATGACTCGAGTCTCGCTAATAGAGAAAAAACGAAGTAAAATGCCAAACAGCAGATTTTTAGATATTCACTTACAAGTTTCATTGAGAAATTTCTATAACCACCAAATTTTGATTATTTATAAAAAGGGTTTATATATATATATATATATATATATATATATATATATATATATATATATATATATATATATATATATATATAATACGAACTGGATTAGATCGGAATAATTTTATTGCAATTTATTTTGTTTAAACGTTATATTTCATGGATAATCATATTCGATTAGAAGCCCTGTTTTTTTAGTTAAAATTATTTTTCATCAATTACATCTACCGGTATGAATAGCCGAGAAATCTTAACAGAAAATTATGCCTTCAGCGGAACCGTCATTAGATCTGAGGCGCCTATACACTTGATGACGTGGAGCTTGCGCTCAAAAACAATATATATATATATATATATATATATATATATATATATATATTATATATATATATATATATATATATATGTGTGTGTGTGTGTGTGTGTGTGTGTGTGTGTGTGTGTCTCTCTCTCTGTCTGTGTGAGTGTGTGTGTACATATATATATATATATATATATATATATAAACACACATATATATATAGTCAATGGCTCTCTCTCTCTCTATATATATATATATATATATATATACATATATACATACATACATACATTTATATATATCTATCTATCTATCTATCTATATATATATATATATATATATATATATATATATATATATATATATATATATATATGGTGGATACGGATTAAACCTAAATCTATCTATCTATATATATATATATATATATATATATATATATATATATATATATATGGTGGATACAGGATTAAACCCAATTTTGAAATGGAGATTCCTATCTAGAGCCAGAACACCTAATAACTTCCGCGATCGGTGTGATCTATGCATGGCGGAAAAAATCTTCATTATCAAAGATAAAAATAGAGATGAGCTGCTGAATCTTCGGAATGAGGTATTCTCTAAATGTAGACATAAGAAAGGTTTCAAAACCTGAACACCGTTGTGTAACATGTTGTCACTTATGTCGGCTCCATCTCGGTCCTATAACATCGGGCATGACATTTTAATTGTATGACTATTATGTTTATCTCTAAATGTACCTTTGTGCACGTTTATGTGATGCGCTATGTATTTATATATATATGTTTGTGTATGTGTGTGCATGTATGTATATGTATGTATATGTATGTGTGTGTATGCATGTATGTGTATGTAGATATGTATATATATGTATATATATATATAAATTTTTTTTTTTTTTTTTTTTTTTTCGTACACGCGCAAATATTTGAATCGTCACTTATTTAGATTTTAACTTTTTTATATATATGTACATGTGTGTATATCTCTGTGTGTATTTATATGTATGTATGTGTATGTGTATGTGTGTGTATATGTGTGTATATTTGTATGTATATGTATGTATGTGTATATATGTGTGTATGTATGTAAGTGTATATATGTACGTATGGAGATGTTTATGTTATGTATGTATATGTATAGGTGTGTATGTGTACTTATGTGTATACATGTTTATGTGTGTGTGTATGTGTATATATACATGTGTAAGGGTGTGTATGTATTTGCATGTGTATATATATACATATATAAGGGTGTGTTTTATTTGCATGTGTATATATGCATATGTACCTGTGGGTGTGTATGTATTTGCATGTGTATATGTATGTGTATATGTGTGTGTGTATGTATATGTGTATGTGTGTATATATGTATGTATGTGTGTGTATGTGTATGTGCGTGGATGTATGGGTATATGTGTGTATATATATATATATGTGTGTATGTATATGTATATATAGGTATATATATATATATATGTATGTGTGTGTGTATGTATATGTATATATGTGTATGTGTATGTATAAGTATGTATGTATGTATGAATGTATACATGGGGCATATGTATGCGTGTATATGTATGTGAAAAGTGTGTGTATATGAATATAGATGAATATGTGTATGTGTGGATATGTGAATATATTTTTAGGTTTTTTTATATATATATATATATATATATGTGTGTTTTGTGTGTGTATATATATATGTGTATATGTGTATATATATATATATATATATATATTTATATATGTGTATGTATATGTATATGTATGTATGTATATATATATATATATATGTGTGTATGTGTGTATATGTGCATGTACACGTATGTCTGGGGTGTGTGTGTGTACATGCCTAAGTGTATGTACCTACTTGTATATGTTTTTTTGTGTGTATTAGTATGTGTTTTTGAACATAGAAATATTTGGTCCTTATGAAATGAGACAATCGTTATATTCATCTTCATATATTTATATTTGATTTAATTTTCCCAATTACGAAGCGGCCCTTTATGTAAACACATTTTTATTTTCCTTCGTCCCATCCTCTCCCCAACCTTTTCCTTTTTTTTTTTTTTTTTTCCTTCCTATCCGAATTGTCTGTGGTGTGTATATGTCACCACGAAATGTATCTTTATGTATTAGACATCCGTCGACTTTCTTTTCTCCTCTTTTAAATCCACCCCACCCACATCTCCAAAAAATTCTCTCTGTCACTCATCCTCATACTTACACTTACTCTAAATTCTGTTTTGATTTCGGAGTTGTTTTTTTCTGTTTTCATTTTGAATTTGTAGGTCTGATGATTTGGATCGTATTTACGATTCCAATGGAATAAATTATGACCATGGAATATTAGTGTTTAAGCCTTTTTATTATATCCTTACTCTGTCCTAGACATTGAGTTCTACCTGGATCCTTCCTCTTGGAAAATTTTTTCTGAAAATATACATGTATGGGAATTTTTAGATATATTTTTCATATGTATGTATATTTTCCACTAATATTATCTATATATATATATATATATATATATATCAGATTTGTTGCACAGTTATTACAGCATATGCGTTGTACCCACTTCTTGTTTTTATCCCCACGTTTGCATCGAAAATATAATTTCTCACAACAGGTGTTATATTTCGCTTTTGAGATGTAAAAGTTGCACCGCCATACGGCCAGCAGAAGTTATCGGCTTTGTTCAGACATACGCGGGGCATTCTTCACAGGTCTGTTAAATGTGTGAAAACCTGATTGGTAGGAGAATAATAATTAGTTAATTGGATGATAATTATATATAGTAATGTTATTAGGATAATAAATTTAATCTGGCAAGGACAAAGATTTTAATGAAATTTTTATATAACATTCTTACGTTATCTTGAAATCAACAGCGATAAAAACAGTTTAGTATATTATTTTCATTTCCATTCCCCAAATTGCTAAGATTGGCTATTTTTATTTTTGAAACTTTCATGTTATAGGCAAATGTAGTCTGATATAATAATAATAATAATAATTATTATTATTATTATTATTATTATTATTACTACTACTATCATCATCATCATCATCATCATCATCATCATCAGAGGTGTGACCAAACTTGCTTCATGAAAAATTCAGTTTGGGAGTCAAGATATGACCAAATTTCACACATACTTTTATTATGCATACACATTTTGTTAAAAAATCTGTATATAAATATTAAGAAATGCATGTACGCAATAATATTTATTCATGTATGCAGTTTTTTTAAACTTGTAATTTCTATTGGTTTCAGTTATCACGCGCGCACACACACACACACACACACACACACACACTATATATATATATATATATATATATATATATATACATAAATATATAACACATGTTTTAAAAAAATAAACAATACTTGATCAGAAATGTCCCATCTAGTACCTCATAGTTAAACCAATTGTTACACTACATTAATTTATATAGCGTGTGTGCCATCCATCCAATCCCCTAATCCATGATCTCAGTCTTCTGACATTCCACTGTAATCCTTGCTGATCGCAAAAGTACTTAATCCTTCTGACTTCATTGCTTCCTATATATTAATGCTTCACTCAAACCTAGTATTAAAATTAAGGTTTAAATTCTCAAATAATTTTTACTAACAATGGACATTAAATTTACGTTTTAATCCAATGGCAACTCAATATATAACCAGTAAATAATAGTAATGCTTGAATATTTTTCATTTCCCTTTTTACTTATAAAATATGCTTATATTTACTGATAAAAAAGGAACTCAGCCAACTTATTTCCACGTCGAGCATATTAAAATCATACAGCCGCATGAAGTTCACGAGCCGTCGTTTGGCCACTCCTGTTATTTACGTTATATTGAGTGTCCATCTTTTGTTTTAGACGGTTCTCCTTTTAAGAAGAGAATTTCCAGCTTCATGCATGAAATATTAGAGATTATTTTATGACGAAAATGTGACATTTGGCAATATGCAAACCTGTGTCCACGTAATATAAGGAAAACAAACGTATAGCCAGATTTTCGTTTTCCCCGAAATATCCAGAGGTGGATATCACAACAAATCTTGCAGAAAAATGTATGTATGATTATATATAAAGAAAGCATAAATATCTTAATATGATATAATATTATGAATAAAAATGACAATAGGAAAACTGGTAATTGCTGACGCGTTTCGTCCAATGTGGACTTTATCAAAGCAAAATACGAAAATGAAATTAAATGAACAACGTAACTAATAAAAACAAAAACAGAATGTACCTAGCAACTGGAATGTAGAGAAACGCTATTTTCATATTTTTTAAATGAGAAATAACGTCAGAGATTGTCATGTGTGGAGAATATTGTCATTATATCTGTGTTGATGTATTCAGAAGAACGTTTCGATTTTAAGAATCTGTTGTGCATGTTTGTTTGTAAGAGCATTAATTTTGTTAAGAAAGGTGAAATAGGGAAAAAGCCTGGGCGTAAATTGATATTTGGATAATTTTCTATGGCGGCACTCTCCAAAATTTTCCTTCTGAGTGAGTGATTTTCTTTTTTATGAGTGTAGCATTTTTTAAAATCAAAATTATGGTTGTATTTATTTCTATGTATTACTATTGCATTAGCTAAGTTGTTTTTTTGATGTCTCTTTTGTGCTCATAAATGCGTTTTTTCAAACTTCTACTTGTTTCTCCAATATATTGGGAGGAGCAGTGTTTTTGGCAATTTATTTTATAAATGCCTGCTTCAGAAATATTAGTGCTATTATTGTTTGAAGATCTTAGTATATCTATAATGGTTTTTTGGAGGTGTTTGTCACTATTTCAAGATTATTTAGATGGGATAGGTTATTCTGGATCGTGGACGTGGCAGAATTGGTCAGTAGTATTATATATCTGTTTTCATGTGATTTACTATTGCGGATTGTGTTATTAGTTTTGCTTCGTTTGTATATTTTGTATGCCTTTCTTCTTGCATTGTGGATGAAATGATATGGGTATTGTAGGTTTTTGAATGTGTTTTCTATGTATGTTTCTTCTTTAAATAAATATTGAGGACTACAGATTCTTAATGCTCTTAGATAGAAACCTATAATAATTCCAGATTTAATTTTAGAAGAAGGTGGTTTGAGTAGAAGCTGATGAGATAATTTTTTGTTTGTAGCCTTTCTGTAAACATCAAAATTGAGTTCGTTGTTATTTCTAATTAACAAAATGTCCAGGAACGGAAGAGTGTAGTTGGTTTCAGTTTCGAGAGTGAAGTTTATTGTAGGTTCAATGTTGTTAAGTTTGGAGAAGAAATCCGTTAAATTGGTGTTTTTTGGAATTATTAATAACGAGCCGTCTATGTATCTGAAATATGAAGAGTTTGTAGGGAGAATATTTTTGAATGAGTCACTTTCTAGAAATTCTAAAAATAGACATGCAAGAACGCCGCTGAGAGGAGATCCCATTTAGATATACAATCTCTTTATACAAACGTCCCCATAGATAAATGCTTAAATTTACTTAAAAAACACCTAACAAATGCAAAAATCCAATTACCTATATCTACACACAAAATTATAAAAATGTGCCAACTAATTACCAAGCTATGCTTCTTTACTTTTAATAACCAACATTACAGACAGAAATTTGGTTTGCCAATGGGATCTCCTCTCAGCGGCGTTCTTGCATGTCTATTTTTAGAATTTCTAGAAAGTGACTCATTCAAAAATATTCTCCCTACAAACTCTTCATATTTCAGATACATAGACGACTCGTTATTAATAATTCCAAAAACACCAATTTAACGGATCTTCTCTCCAAACTTAACAACATTGAACCTACAATAAACTTCACTCTCGAAACTGAAACCAACTACACTCTTCCGTTCCTGGACATTTTGTTAATTAGAAATAACAACGAACTCAATTTTGACGTTTACAGAAAGGCTACAAACAAAAATGATCTCATCAGCTTCTACTCAAACCACCCTTCAAACATTAAATCTGGAATTATTATAGGTTTCTATCTAAGAGCATTAAGAATCTGTAGTCCTCAATATTTATTTAAAGAAGAAACATACATAGAAAACACATTCAAAAACCTACAATACCCATATCATTTCATCCACAATGCAAGTAGAAAGGCATACAAAATATACAAACGAAACAAAACTAATAACACAATCCGCAATAGTAAATCACATGAAAACAGATATATAATACTACCGACCAATTCTGCCACGTCCACGATCCAGAATAACCTATCCCATCTAAATAATCTTGAAATAGTCACAAACACCTCCAAAACCATTATAGATATACTAAGATCTTCAAACAATAATAGCACTAATATTTCTGAAGCAGGCATTTATAAAATAAATTGCCAAAACTGCTCCTCCCAATATATTGGAGAAACAAGTAGAAGTTTGAAAAAACGCATTTATGAGCACAAAAGAGACATCACAAAAAACAACTTAGCTAATGCAATAGTAATTTATTTAGAAATAAATACAACCATAATTTTGATTTTAAAAATGCTACACTCATAAAAAAGAAAATCACTCACTCAGAAGGAAAATTTTGGAGAGTGCCGCCATAGAAAATTATCCAAATATCAATTTACGCCCTGGCCTTTTCCCTATTTCACCTTTCTTAACAAAATTAATGCTCTTACAAACAAACATGCACAACAGATTCTTAAAATCGAAAGAAAATGGTTGAATACATCAACACAGATATACTGACAATATTCTCCACACGTGACAATCTCTGACGTTATTTCTCATTTAAAAAATATGAAAATAGCGTTTTCTACATTCCAGTTGCTAGGTACATTCTGTTTTATTTTTTTATTAGTTACGTTGTTCATTTAATTTCATTTTCGTATTTTGCTTTGATAAAGTCCACATTGGACGAAACGCGTCAGCAATTACCAGTTTTCCTATTGTCATTTTTATTCATAATATTGTCTTCTCTACCGATTAAATCGGAGAAATTTTCATACATGATATAATATCAAAAAAATAAAAACAGTTCGATTTGTTTACGCTTCGGATTCGAAAATAACATTGTACGTTGAAATATTTTAATATATACTCTCATTCAAAAGAATAATTCAATTGTCAACTCTACTTTGTCGGATGGATTGAGACATGTTCCTAAAAATATGTCTATAAATATTTTAAACAATATATCATGACATTCCACAGTATCGTCAAATTCACAATGGAAACTTCAGTCACATCTTTTCCGCTCGTGGATGGACGGATCCGTCGGAAAAACAAAGAAATCTTCACATCTCAACATATAAAAAATAAAGCTGGCAATTGCTACTTACATTTTAATAGCAACTACCTTACTAAACCCCCAAAATGACTAAACTATACCCAGTATTTACGTATTAATCTCATCGGGTCTGACCCTGGAAGACATGGTATACATAAAAGGCATCACGGAACCCGTCTGGGGTATCACGGAATACGAATAGTGCTACACGGTATACGCAAAGGGCATCACTCACTCAGCAGACGTTATCCCCTCAAAATATTTTTAAAAAAGAATAAACGTTAAGAGATACTAGGCAAAAAAAACAAATAAACAATACACATTCCAGATACATCATAGTGTTTATTTTTACAAACATATTCACATCACTTATGTAAAATATTATTAACAATGCCTAAAACCTGACCCACAATTAATAAGTTATTTAGTGAATTCTAACATAATAATAAGTGAACATTTCTAAATTTATATCATTTAAACTAATCAAATCCCCGACTCATCAACATATAATAATTGTGGATATTTTTTTATGTGACATGATGTTTCGTGTAACTTTTAAGAAACTTTCTCTTTTGTTA
>CAHIKZ030000278.1:590000-635000 GCA_903632075.3 Acanthosepion pharaonis
TCATTGCCAATTCAAGAAAGACATTCGGATTACTAACACAAAAACAGAGAATGTCTCATATCGAGAATATTTAACATTGAAAAACATAAGGAAACAATTAATTATGTTTAATGATATGTGGAAATATCCGCTTTTACCTGAAGACGGTCACGAGACCAGAAACACCTGTAGTAAAATTATGGAAAATAAAGCATAATATTTTTTTTTTCTAAAAAACATATTACAACTAAAAAACGTTTGCGGCACGTCTCTTCTCTTCTTTTAAGATATATATATATATATATATATATATATATATATATATATATATATATATATATATATATATATATATATATATATATATATATATATATATATATACGTTAGTAGTGATCATGTTTTGCCAGGATTTCCTATTCTTTGTAGCTAATAATTTCTATTTTTATATCAGCCCTAAATCCTGACTTCCATCATATTGCACAAGATCGATTTGTAGATAATGTTCTACTTCCCTATCTCCCAGTTTTCTCCAATATTTCGACTGTCACATATTCCAAGCCCTTTTCCCTCATCAAATAACCTACAAATTACATTTCTGAACTGTCTTACATTTTTTCACATATTCAGTCGAATATATTTTATTAATTTTAGTACATATTAATATCAATAATTATTTAAGATCGGGATATTTTTTGAATTGTATTTAATATGAATTCACTAATTTACATTGTTAATTGCATCTATTATATTGCTGCAAACGGAGTCTTTTAAGATCTTTATATTTCCAAGCTAAGCTTTATTTGTAATTGAAAATTTATCAGAATAATAAAATGTATTTCATGCTTATTTGATGTATATTTAATGAAATATAACATGTCTACACAATCGTCTCTCTTTTGGTCTTCATACTCTTAGTTATTTGCGGCGTAATCATTTTTGATGTTTTCCCTAAACTATCTATTTATCATAATCTCTTAATAAATTTGAATATAGATAATATCAAATCAAACAAGTTATTATTCAGCCGAAGTAACTTTGACTTTCACAAGTGTATCACGCCAATCATCTCGCTCTTGCAATCAGTATAGGAAGGTCTTTAAGATGACATGTCATAACATCTCTGTTCAATGAAGAAACTGCTGAGTGACCATCCCGTTTTGCTTAATATGTAGTTGTCCAGAGCAGTAGATCATTCAAGATTTCTTCTTTTGATCACCAGCAGTGTCCTACAAAATGCATTCTGCGTTCGCGTGAAATTGTAGAAATAACAGGGATTCGTCCATAGAGCTGTGATTTAGTTAGATGCTGTCTGCAAGTGATGCTAAATATAGCACTCAGCATACTTGTCTCGTGAACGTTAAGATTAGACGCTAGGCTTTTAGTTAACATCAAACAGTGACACAATATATTAACATCGCCTCTGCAGTGGCTCGAAAGAATCTCCGCTTGAGGTAGATGAGAATTCCAAATTACATCTATTTTATTCAAGGCCTGCCCAGTTTTTATCTCTGTGAATTTTCACATGTTTTTAGGTAGAATATCTCTTCCTCGATATGTAAAAATTCGACATATTTTATTGATTGACTTGAGAGAGTTCGTATTGATACTTACTGGTTGAAACCAATGAATTCAGTTTGAAACTATTATATGTGACAAATATTTGTATTTTCCATTGTCTTCGCTCACTGAAAACCAGCTTAAAATCAATTACTCATTTTTATATCCTTATAAATTTGTTTGCTTCTCATTCTGCCAAAATAGATTTATATATAATTGTAAAGAAATTTAATTTATTTCCTGTTTTAAAATTGTCGAATTACTTTTCAATTATGTATTCCAACATAAAAATCAGTCCGTTTATTCTTATGTATGTAGAAAATAAATGAGTTTTTACTGTAAAATACTATCCATTTTTTCGCTTATAGATATCGGTAAGCAATTAGTTTTCATACTAATATAATTAAAGACCCAAATTCAGAAACACTTATCAATTGATTATATTGCAAGTAGACGTTTGACAAATGAGACAAATGATATTTCCAGGCAAAAACTTATCCGCCAATTGGTTCTACTATAATTCAATTATTAACTACATAAATAAAAAGTAATTTATCAAAATATTAAACCCATGTGGAAATAACGAAGATTTCACCCATGTTCTTGTTGCTGAAAATGAAATTGACACATCCTTTCTCATGTAATTATACAGTCCGGCCTAAAATGTATACGGACTTCAGAAAAGGAAGAATCATGGAATCTTAAATTTATTCTGACATCACAGGATTAATTCAAGTTGCCTTAAAAATCTACAATCACAAGCGATTCAAAACATCGTAGATTTTATCGCTGGGTATTTATTAGTACGGTGATCTCTTGTTTGGGCAACGTTAAGAAAATTGTCCTGTGGGATTGTGGCAGATGCATATTAATTTTCTTGTCTAAGTGACATCTATGTACTCGGAGGTCTGCGATACCGCAACATCCGTTAGTGTCCCTTATAAGTAAAAGTCTGCTGGTATTAAACGCGGAGAATGTGGGGTGGGGAACTCGATTGTACCTCTTCGTCTTAGCCAGTGCCCTTTAAATTTCTCATTCAGATAAGCTTGCAAGTCTTTCTTCTAGTGTGCCATTACACTGTGTGTTTGAATGAAAAAAATCATCATTCCCATATAATTCATGTATATTAGTTTTTTTCTTTCATGAAGTATATATTTTTCTTTCATGAAGTATATATTTTTTGCCGACTGTATATCATGGATTTTATGTCAACTCTAAATTTTCGAATAGAATTCAGTGAAATGTTTTCTTTGTTTTCTTATTATATTATATATATATATATATATATATATATATATATATATATATATATATATATATATATATATATATATATATATATAGATAGATATAGATATAGATATAGATAGGTTATCTGCATAGTCAATATCGTCAAAATCTTTCCTGGATATCGATATGCGAGCCCTGCTTATAAAGGAAAACCTAGTTGATGATATTTATCAAATGAAGAATTTGCTGACATATGTCTATATGAATTCTGTCCTTTTTTGGTGTGAGGAACTCGATTCCAATATTTGTACAGTTATTTTTGAGGCACCATGTATATGCCATTTTGAATATGAATTTCTGAAGTTATTTTAATCATACCTCTAAAAGTACTTTTTGCAATACCATAATTATCTTACTAGAATACAATTATTATAATTGTAATACAATTAAGTATAATTTTAAACTTAATGTTAAGTTATTATTTCCTATGAAAATTTCGGATTATGTTTAAAACATATAAACACATAATGGGATTTGAACATACACGAATTTATTCATCTATTTCAGCATATTGCATGCATGTAGATAGGCATTAATGCCATGTCCAGTAAAGCATGACAATTTTTGACACAAATTATGAGTTCTATCTATCTATCTATCTATCTAGCTAGCTAGCTAGCTAGAGCTAGCTAGCTGTATGTTTCTTAATAACTGTCAACGTAATGACTGAAAAATTAGGTCATACATTTATTTAAACATATATTTTCCAAATTGCGATCAAATTCATTTCAAAAATATTTCTATGTTCAATATTCTTTCAATATTTTTATTTGGAATATTTAATAATCTGTGGTTCAGAAGTTTTCATTTTTAGCTATAGGAATACCTGTGAACCATTTCAAAATAAAGAAACAAACAGAATACAATCATTAAAAACTGTTATTAGTTTAACTCTTGATACAGAGAAAATACGGTCGATGGACGGAATTAAAATCGCAACTAACACGGATTGTGTTTATATCGTGATAATCTCTTGGAAAATGCATAGAACAATTTTTCCTCTTTCCCATGTATGCAGAATAGATTTGACACTTTGAAAAAACGTTTGGTAAACAATGTAGTAGACAAACTGAAATCAGAGCAATTAATGGACTTCATACTTCCGCCAAAAGGGAAATGTGGGAGTTCCTATATTATTTTATAAAGATCTGCTAGATGAAATATGTCAGGTGCCTAAGCGAACGACTCATCGGTCCAAGTGTCAAGAATAAGAATTTCAGATTAATTTGAAGGACATATCGGATATATATTTTTTAAAACTTCTGTGTAAGTAAATACTCCATTTTTGTTAAACAGTCTCTTCAAACGCATATAAACACGAAGGAAAACACGAAGACTGCTATGTGTAAAGAAATAAACATCAAATTGCACTCAGACGTAGATCTCTCTCACCCCCCCCCACACACACAAACACAAATATAGACACACAAACTGAAAAACTCACGTGAGTGTCTGTCCGGGTGCGCGCATATGTATTTGTCTGCACGCGCATATAAATTCGAATTTCGTTACAAATGAACAATGTTAATTTTTGCCCAAATCTATATTTTCTCTCAATAGTAATATTTAATCAATAATTGTAGATAGCGTGTCAAACTTGATAACGAATACCTTTTAACATACGTTCTTTTTTCCTTCAGCCAAATATTGATGGGAAGTTTATTATGAGTTGTCACCATCTATAAGCAAAATTCTATTTGTATTATTTGCGAAACCGAAAAACACACTTTGTAATGATGAATAAAGTAAATTATTAATTCCTTGTATTCTTGATTGTTAACTTAACAAAACCCAGGTGTCAAAAACATTCGTAACTCTAAGAGATGGCGTATGTGCGATAATTCTACGTTGAAAAGGAGATCAACAAACGTTATGAAGTAAAAATAAGAAAGCAATGTTATAAACATATGAATTATTAACATATGATTTGTATGACTTTTACGAAAGTGGTTTTATACAAGCAAGACTGTGAAGTCATATAAACTTCCGAGCTGTATAAATGCAAAGTATGAAATAAGTATTAACAGATTTCTTCAATTCTCTCTCTCTAATATATATATATATATATATATATATATATATATATATATATATATATATATATATATATATGAGAACGGATGCATAACACTAGCCTTCGGAATTTGTCTACTTGCTAACGATATTTTGTTTGTTGTTTATAGATACTCTGTATTCAATAGACTCATTTCATTTTCCTTTCCTTGAAAAATTCGACATTGGACTAAAAACATCGGTTAAAACAATTTTTTCTTATTGTATTTTTCTTTAATAGATATTGTCCTTTCTATTTTCTACATGTTAATTCTCAGAATTCTTTACATATATATACATATATATATATATATATATATATATATATATATATATATATATATATATATATATATGTGTGTGTGTATATATATATATATATATATGTGTGTGTGTGTTTGTGTGTATATGTATATATAAAAACATATATATACATGTATATATATATAGATATATATATATATATATATATATATATAAATATAAAAAATTCTCTTTCTTTGTCTACGCCTATAGATATTTTGCACGACATATATCTGTTTTTAACTAAAATATAGTTAATTATTTATTGCGTACTTTATATCTGTTTTGTAAGTTGGAAATCGTTAACTATTTTTCATGTTATGTGTGTCTATACGAAATTCAGTTTCACAATATAAAAATATTGTATATCTCGATTAATTTTCACGCATTACATTCACACTCCCTCACCACTATATATATATATATATATATATATATATATATATATATATATATATATATATATAGACAGATAGATATTTCTGATATATTGACATATTCATGGATCAATATCTGTTATAGACTATATGTAAATATAGAAATGGACAGTATTGAAAAACATGACTGTTCCAAGTCAGTCTGTTTCATAACGTCAGGTCTACGCTCAGTCATATATCTGTGTGTCTGTAGGCGCAGATATATATATATATATATATATATATATATATATATATATATATATATATGTGTGTATGTTTGTATATGTATATATATATGTATATATATATATGTATATATATATATGTATATATATATATGTATATATATATATGTGTATATATATATATTTTACATACAAAGAAATAATCACACATAGAATCAATTAGAAATATTAATGCGATTATTGGCGACATCCATCGCTAGTAGTATAATGTATGCATTAAAATTCTGTTAATCCATAGAGTGAAGTGATCCTCGTCTATAAAATTGATGTCTGTTGTAAAAATAGAATACGTGGATTTAACACATCACAAGAAATATTTAAATAAAATTCTCACTTAAAATTTTGAAAAACTTGCGTTGCGTCTTTGCACGTTCCGAGATCGTACACAACCCTCAATAATAGCAGATATTCAAAAAACATCTTTTGGTCGACAAACAATTATATCGTCTTTTATAAGGAAAAAAACACATGCCTGATGATGAATAGAAGACTATTCGTAAATACTAGCATTTTAAGAACACATAAACTGGAAACAACAGACATCAATTTTATAGACGAGGATCCAATAATCCCCAGTAATATTTCTGATTGATTCTATCTGTGATTATTTCTTTGTATGTAAATTATATGCTGCCTAATGTTTTATGTTTATATATATATATATATATATATACAGAAATTTCTAGGTAATTTGATAAATCAATTCAAGTTAGATTATCCACCAACTCTGGTAACAAGGACATTTTTGATAATGTTAAAGCGAAATAAATTAGTTTTATTGAAGTAAGCAATCATAAAGGTGATTTAGAATATTTGGAAAAAAAGAAAAAAAAACGGTAAGAAAAACGGAATCACCTTAAACGCATCATCTTATAGTTTAATTCACTTTTTAACGTAATGTCCACATTAATGTAAGCAAAATTTTTCCTTAAATTAATCCATAACTATTTTAACCATTCACCAACGTTAAGAATGTTTTTTTAAAAAATAATGATAAAATCAGTTATAACGGCGTTAATAGCATCGATAGATCAATATCCGATATTAACAACACCATATTAAATGATCATCTTTCCAAAATAGACAACGCCAGTTTTCTCAAAATAAATTAAATTGTTGGAATAATACGATCTGTCCGTTAATCGTTCAATGTATAACCGATAATATTGTATATCGATTTGGCTCTCTGTGCCGCGACAGGAAATTTATCTCCCCGGAATCGATCCTTCAAATATATAAATCAACCTTTCGCCCTTGCATGGAGTATTGCTGCCACATATGATCTGGGCATCTTCCGTTTACCTCGGAGTCCTTGACAAGATCCAGTGACGGATATGTAATATAATTGGCCCTGATTTGGCATCTCGTCTAGAGTCACTCTCTGACAGACACGCCGTCGCCTCTCTCTGTCTTTACTACAAATACTTTCATTGCAATTGTTCCGATGAGCTGCTTTCACTGGTTCCCAGACTCCATGAATTCAAGCGCCCTACGAGGCTGGCATTCCGCTCCCACCCTTAAACTGTAGAAACTTTTAAATGTAGCCGTCTCTTCTACACCAATAGCTTCATACCTCGCACCTCTCGCCTGTGGAACACCCTTCCCAATTATTGTTTCCCTGAGAGCTATAATCTCCAACTATTCAAATGTAATGTCAATCGACACCTCCAGTTACATTGATCTATCCACTATCCTTCTCCCCATCATTTCTTCTATCACTCCTATCTGATCTTGCTCCAAATCTTCTGCAACCCCCTGCATCCTAGTAGCTTCACGCCTTGCTCGGGGCGTAATGCTTAAAAATAAAAAAAAATATATCGACTGTTGTTATATTTTGTTTAGGTTTTACCAAAAATTGTTGGACGTTTCACTTCACCGAATGGATTTGGCTAATATTTAATATGCAAACAGTACTGCCCTCTCTAAATATTTATGGTAATTGAACGATACCGGCAACTCACCTTCAGTTAACTGGAGTATTATAGCAAGGGCAAAATCTCTAAGACCTATGCTTGATTGAAAAAAAAATATGATTGTCATAAAACACTTTAATAACACGGTATTATTAAACAAGAGAAATGAACTAATGCTATGAAATAAATAAGTACTTAAACATGTAGATTCAGATTAATTTTAATTCATGATTTATTTTTTTAGTGTATATCTTTGTATAATATATTTTTGGTTAATAATTACCGTTTTATTTTTAATATTACTATTTTAAACAACATTATGTAAGGTCCCTTTAATTAAAGAATTGATGATCCATTATTCTAAAATAAAAATTATTAAAATAAAATAATACATTTGATAAATAAAAATCGTTTAATCCTGGCTATTATAAATGATGTAATTAATATTTTGAGAAATATAATTTTTGCAAAAATTAGAAAAATAAACAATAAAAAAAAACTACAATTCGAATATATATAATACTTTTTTTTTAAATTCATTTTACGTAACGCTCATTCCATACTCAGTACCTGAAGTCTGAGCTGTGCATGAAATTCTAGTCGTATGAACGGTGAGGGATATATATATATATATATATATATATATATATATATATATATATATATATATATATATGATATATATAAAAGTCAACATTTTAGAGGTGATAGTCTGTTTCATGATATATGCAATCGTCAGGCCACCTGATTGCATATAGCATGAAACAGACTGTCGCTTCTAAGTGTTCACTTTTATATTTACACACGCTCTATCTCTGATATTGAACACTTTATCCCATAAATATAGCACACCTTAAGACTATATTTTTCTTATATATATATATATATATATATATATATATATATATATGCACAAGTATAAAGTTATTTCTATGTGACACTACCCGCTGCGTAATATAACTGAAAAATGGAACTTTAATAGTGACAGATTGATAGATAAATATCATAAAGAATAATTGAAAAGTATGTCTTATATAAATGCAATATCAATATAAGCAGAAATTCCACACACTTGTGTATATGCGTACGTGTATATGTGAGCACGCGCATGTGTGTGTCTGCGAGAATTTTATTTTGAGCATCACAGTTTAAATGGAATATGAATATACACAAAATGGAATGTGCGTGTGTATGTGTGTGTATATGTGTGTGGTAGGAGAGAGAGGGAGTTTGCTTTGTACCGAAAGTACCTTACCTAAGATGAATTTTATGATCCAAATACATTAAACCCTTTAGTTTCGTAATTTATTTAGACAAGAACCTTCACAAGATTTCGCCTGATATAATGCGACTAATTTGTTCTCTTCGATAGACATGTATTAATGAAGGAATGCTGCCTATACATACATTGCTTCATATATACATATCTTTGTGTTGTGTGTGTATGTGTATGTGTGTGTGTGTGTAGGCGCCAGAGGAGATAAATACAGTATGCACATATAAATATTGAATCACAATCCTCCGCCAAAATCGATTTGCATCTTCCGACAAAAAGGGGTGAAACATGATTTGAAATCTAATCAGCCATGTTATTTGATTTTTTCCTTGACTTTTCAGCAGCCACTTACACACTCCTGACCGCCGATGACCCAACTTTCATGGCCTTACCCACTTACCATCCGGGCCCGGACAAGAAGTTATGAAATTCTTGCCAGAAATGAGTTGGATGCAGCGATAGATATTTTGCAATGTTTTTAGCCATGGGACAGTTATATTTAGAATGTAGAAAAGTAATTTATTCATTAGGCCCGGAATGAATTATTGGTGTTCAGATCAAGGGATAAATAAGAGAGTAGAATCCCCACTCTAATTAAAAGGCCGACGTCAAACTCTTTTACTTCCAAACTTGGAATCACTCTAGCAACGCCACAATGAATAGTAACTTCATATAATAGGTAATCAAAGATTTATAAGAAACACACATACAGAACCCCACACACAAATATGTACGCACACACACTCACATATGTGTATATATATATATATATATATATATATATATATATATATATATATATATATATATATATATATATATGTATGTATGGATTTATGCATGCGTGTATATATAAGCAATAGGAATGCAGGAGAAATATCTATGGCAATTTGAGAATGATTTTTGAATTGTTATAGTGCCAGACATTACATAACGCACATAAGTCCAAACCGAATATCTCTCTCTCGCAAAACTGTCTCGCAATTTCACTTCCTTTCTCTATCTATCTATCTATCTATCTCGTTAAACCTAGAAAATCAGACAAACTTACCATGGTTTCACCTAAGCGGATCGTCAGGGAAGGCAGCCTTACCTGACGATCCTCTATAGTGAAACAATAGTAGGTTTGTCTGGCTCTCTAGGTTTAGCTAGGTCTGCACTACTTACCGTAATGAGCACTTTATTTAGTTGTTTTGCGTACTCGTATCGGGTTTTTTTTTTCTTTGGGCTTTCAACTTGAATACTGGACGATTATGTTCGGCTAACGTACATGTTCATGGTCCTTTTTCTTTTTTATACATTATTTCTCCTTTGGTATGGGTTTGATTATTTGCAAATCAAGACATCAAAGGCTTTTTGAACGAGTGTAGATTCTTGTACCTATAGGATTACTACTAATACCATTAATAATCTCTCTCTCTCTCTCTCTCTCTCTCTCTCTATATATATATATATATATATATATATATATATATATATATATATATATATTATTTATTAGCAGTAGAGCCCGGCGTGGCCCGGGGATGTAACAGTAAGAGATAGATCAAGTATCGACCATCATAAAGACTGAAAAATAAAATTGACAAAGATTATTTAAGGTTGACGGACACGCATGTCTTAATTATTTTTTTTTTTTACGAATTGGCCAAATCCAAACTCAAACAAAAACATTGTTTTCAATCGTTATGAGTCTACCGATTGAATAGAATTTTATTATAAACAATTGTCTTGGAATGGAATTTTGAAAGCATTCTGAATGTAAAAATAAAGAAAAAAGTGTGCAAGACAATAAGAAACACTATCTGCCAAAAAAGTGAAGTTTTGTTGAAATCGGTTGAAAAATGTAGGAAATCCGATCCCACATATAAATGAAAACACACACAAACAACCTGGGTTTAATAATAAGTAAAACTCGATATGAGTTGTCCCCCTTTAATTTTCGTGAGGCCTTTTAATCGTGTTTTCAAAGTGATTTCATGCAAAAACAATTGTGTTTTCCCAATTTTGGCGCTGTTAGAACCACCGCAAGCTAATTTTACGTAGTCCTGTGAAGTTTCGTTGAAATCGGCTGAAAAATGTAGGAAATCCGATCCAATATATAAACGTACAGACACACACACACAATCTGCGTTTTATAATAAGTAAGATTTATAAACCACGATGTTTTTTAAGGTGACATTTTTCTGGGCCGAGTTAATCAATCTAAATTGTTCTTTTTAAGAAAAACAATTTTTACATTATTGAGACGAAATTGGATTCAAGTTAAGCGGTTGAACTCTTGAATTTCTTTTTTAACTGCTTCATAAATGATTTCACAGTGATCAATCTTTCTTCCTAGAGCATTAACTGTTCCTTTAATTTCGATTGTGATTATATACCTTTTCTAGAATTCATATATATATATATATATATATATATATATATATATATATATATATAGACATTGAGCATATGCATATACTTGCATATCAATTAACAAAGACCCTATATATTGAACAATTCCAAAAGCAGCAATAATTAGTTATAAACATTACTATTGACGAAATTACGGCGTTTGGGTTGTTTTCAATGCCGTTTACAGAGATAGGCATTTTGGACAGAGGTATTCATTCTAGATCGTCTGATGATAGCAATGGGCTGACAAACTGAGAGTCATGTTTTAGCATTTAACATGTACATACACATACACCGAAGCATTTACACACATACACGCAACAAATATGTGTGGTAATCAATTAAAGACTCAAACATCCACACACAGTTGATCTCCGGTCTAAGACGGTGTATATATGCAAACTCTGTATCGCATATATAACCTTACATTATACATTTGCTTACACAATAAATAAAGAAAATCTTAAATAATAAAATTATGCGCAGTCGTACAAATCCTCACACAGAATTATATTATAGAATCTGTGACAATTTGATTGCCGGAATAACGCCAGGAAATAAAGTTTGCTTACTGTCACTTTAAGCTATTGTTAGTTTAACGATGGTACCATTGCTGTAAATATTGTTAGGACATATTTTCCGGAATCACTATCATTAATGAAGACTCTGGTAGCTTCATGTCAGGGATGGTACAATTGGAAAGCCCGGATATAATCACAGAGTGAGTTTAGCAAAACATTTTTTATCAAGGCTAAGACTTAAAAACACGTATTATCTATATGAACCAAAAGCCCGATTGCAATCCGGACATCCATATTTCAGACATTGTATTTCGGAGAATAATGTCATATGAACATGTTCAATTTACTCTGTTATTCCGCAAAAAGTCAATAATCTGGTCTCGGGCTAAATAAGGTTGAACCTGGAATAAATCAGTCTCCCGGTTTATAATATTTGTGGCCTTTCGGATAATTGAATTGCTTATATATATATATATATATATATATATATATATATATATATATATATATATATATATATATATATTGAATGTAAAATAAAATGTTTGATGTTGAATGTAAAATAAAATCTTTTATTTTACATTGAACATCATCACTTGATAAGACACCGAAATTGCTGAAACAAGTTGTTTTGTAATGATTTTATAACATATTTATGTTATAATTTTAAAATAAATAATATATATATATATATATATATATATATATATATATATATATATATATATATATATATATAGTGTAAGAAATTGTCTAAATAGTGTAACAGCATGGGATAATTGACCATCCCAGAAAATGTTTAATATCTAAAAACCCACTAAACTAATTGAGGTTACTTTTTCCAGGTTTTCAGATAAGATGTTTAGAAATCGTGATAGCGTTTGATGTAAGAGTCACTGAAAAGCCCTTTGAATTATTCAATTAGCAAAATAAGACTTTAAAATCGTTTTATGTCAACACCACTTATCTTCTATCTTCAAAATGTGCAATGGTGAGAAAATATGATCATTCAGACCTTCAGTAATGATACGAATATTTATACTCTGGATTCCACCTTTAAAATCTATTTAACAAATATCCGGAGAAAGTTGAATAATTTCAACAGAAGACAGAAATGTAGAGAGGAAAACTCGATCAGGTTAAAACGGTAACAACAGGATCACCACTTTAATTTAGATCTCCATACATTTTTATTGTTCAAATTAGAATCGAAAATGTGATAAAAACTCAGAGAATTCCAATATAATATCTCTAAAAAACAATGGTCAAATATATATATATATATAATATATATATATATATATATATATATATATATATATATATATATATATATGCCTAGAGGATAAAGGCGTTGGTTAGATCCAGTGACTAGACCCGAAGTTTTCTGAGTTCAATACCCGGCTACATAACTAGGACCTCCAGAAAACACATGATACGTAGAACTAGGACAATATACCATATACCCCGCTGAACGAAATAGAGGTTTCGATTTGAAATCCCAGTCACCTGAAGTAGATCTGAGTGTAGAACGGCCGAAAAGTTTTTAATATTGTAACCTAATTGTGATTAAGTCAGATTAATTTAAATAGTATAAATGAAATATTCCTTTCTCAAATATATTACATTGGTTATCTCTTGTTGTATCGAGATATGTATGTTTTGACGCTGTAATTTTCCCCGTTCGAACACAAATGCAGAAAGATTGCATGAACATCTCATCACTCATCCAGTGGTAAGAGCATTTCAAATTTGATTAGAGTCATTTTATTTAAGCATTGAACGTTGCTATAAATATTACAGTAGAATAAATGTGGAGAATTTATTTCAATTATACACTAACTATTGTTTTCGTCATGTGAAAGAAGTATATGTAACCATTTTATGTATTTGATTACTGGCGTCGAAGAATAAATGTAGGAAAATGATTGTTCACTGTACGTACACGCTTGTGCAGATTAATTAAAAGAACCGATGTAGTTTCCTTTCTTTCTGCATTCCGTCAGCAACAGTGTGCAATATATTTCTATATTTCCTAAGGACATTTGCAGTTATATGCAGCAATATGAATCTATTTTCGGGGTGTACCATAAAATGATTTTGTCATGCCTGATTGTATCAAATTTTATCACTAATGTCTCGATTGTCGATTAGTTGTCCTACGAAAATTGTAACGCTGCACAAGCGCACATGCAAGCCTTACCAGTGAGCAAATCAAAGTAGTATAGACTGGTCCGGAACCTCTCCTGAATTAAAACCAAATCTGCAAGAAACGACTTTGTGGAATTGACATACGAAGTACTAACAATGAAACAGGTCCCTGTGCACTGGGATATGTTTCATTGTAAAAATACGAATAAAGTAAATCATAACGAAATTATTGGTATGTTTAAATTATTTTGCACAAGAGCATAGTTTATTGACATCTACGCAAGACTGGTTTTGTAGACATCTGTTGAAATAAATACAATATCACGTGGAAATTGACTGTCAGATATCCATTGCATGGAAGACATAAGTTTAAGTTCATGTGCAACTCACTCATATTAGTTGTTATGCTTATAAGTTAGTTGTTTTTTTAAAAAGAATTTCGTTTTAGTTGATCATTTGAAATATATATATATATATATATATATATATATATATATATATATATATATATATATATATAAGAGAGTTTACATAAAATAAATAGACAACACTTGTCTATATTATTTAATGAAACGTGTGTATATATATATATATATATATATATATATATATATATATATATATATATATATAAAAACAGACCACTTCAAGTTTCCATGTAATAAATTATTTCACCACAGCCCTTTTCATAAACTAAAATCCTCCTTAGGTTTATCCATACGGATTACCTATTTTTTTCATAAACTAAATCTGGATTATATCCTCCTTAGCTTTACCCATAGGGATTCCTTATTTTTTCATATACTATATATATATATATATATATATATATATATATATATATGACATAATCTTCACACCTTATGTGGAGGTGTACGCTATTATTTCGTTCATACACATCAAATTATATATATATATATATATATATATATATATATATATATATATATATATATATATATATATTCTCACACATGCATATATTAATACATAATATTAATAATATTTTTCTTTCAATTTCAGCGTATATATCATTTATTATTGCATGAAAGGTATAACATCATAATTAAAAAACAATCAAAAAACTTTAAAAAAGGTGTGTTTGATGATTCCATATTGCAATTTAACAATCTCTTACAATATTGATGTGTTATTACAATAATGTTGTAAAATGACAATATGCCAAAATCTAAAAGGAGCTCTCAGTTTGTTTCTATTCCGCCGAATTAAACATTAATTACAGCAGTTTTCTCTGTTGGATGAAGAGTTTCATAAAAAAAACTCTCTTCCGTATAGGATACAATTCGAACTCCATAGGAAAATAAATTTGATGTCCCCATATCCATACTGACCGTGGAAATACTGATGGAGCCGTTGTGTAATGAGACGAGCAATGCTTTAGCTTAGATGTTGTCTGTATATATATATATATATATATATATATATATATATATATATATATATATATATATATATATATATACAGGTAATTATACTCATTTCGAAAAACCTTCGAATTTTTGATTTGTCAATAATCAAATCACTCCAAAGGAAAAATGTTTTTTATAAAAAGAAAGAGCTAGAAACATGAAAGTCTGTCGAAAAAATCACACAGATACAGGTTTGAAGCCCAAAGAAAAAAACCGACAAGAGTAAACAAAAGATCTCAATACAACCGTAGAGCAGACCTAGATAAACATAGTGATATCTATCTATCTATCTATCTATCTATCTATCTATTATATATATATATATATATATATATATATATATATATATATATATATATATATATATATATACTTCATAGAGATCCGGGTTTTGTTGTATTTGCGAGAGGATTTTTCTCGTTCCGTTTTAAACAATAAAACTCTTCTTACCGATGACTTTCAGTTTCTTTTGATGAGTAATTACGAAGGAAACAGACATTAGTCTGGTCATTCGGCCAATGAAATATAGCCCTACATTTTGCAATGAAAATATTATTTGATCTTCTTCTTCTTCTTCTTCTTCTTCTATGTGCGGCGTCTCTTCAGGACATAAACCATCGTTGTTCTACATAACTTCTTACCACTTTTGGCTCTTGGTATGGCCACCCAACTGACAGGGCATCCATATACAGAAGTCAGTAATGTAAGTGATTGGCAGCCTTGCCCTAGCTATCTTGCCTTCACTAAGCCTGGCGAGGTTTTTTGCAAGCCCTTATTCTTCATTGTGTTCAAGAAAACTCGGATATATTTTACTGAATGTGAGTAAAGTTAAATGTAGATTAGAAGAGTCATGGTTAAAGACGCTAGACTGATATGTTGGATTCACTAAATAATGTTTAATTTGAACAAATAGAGAAGCTTTAAAAGCTAGATTTATCTTTATATATTCTTATCTTATGACTACAGCATATTTTTGTTTGATTTTTTTCACCAAACAACATTGTCCTAGATTCCGCTTTAAATAATGTTTTATTAAAAACATAAGAAAATTTAACATAGCCATTGCATGAAAAAATGATGGAAGGTATACAATATCAAGAAGGTAAGATATTTCTAAAACTTCTTCAGATATATAGGAAGTTGTGCGAAACAGGTTTATCTGATCTACAGAATATTGATATATTAAAACGTGATTATATATATATATATATATATATATATATATATATATATATATATATATATATATATATTTATGGTTTATTTAATTCAAAAACCAATGTGGCACAACGCTAAATAAGCCTACGATAAGAACGATAGATGCTATAAGTGAAAATAATTAAAATTAAAAAAAAAGTTATCCCAAATCTCTTTCTGTAATAGTTTTTGTACAAAAGTTGAATTGCATTACATAATCTAATAAAGTATCGACTACACGAGGACGTGAAACAGTATAACATAATACCTAAATAAAGAGCACCAGCTAACTTTTGGTAGAATAATTCTAGTGTCTCCTCTGTCTACTCGCATTTATCACACCAACCATGCTTGCCTGGAAATCAAATAAACCTGCTACTCTTTCGCCATCACTCAGACTTCATGTCCCAGCATCATTTCCACGGTCAAACGGGGTTAAATCCTCTCTTCACTACATGGCTGTCAAAACAAAGCTGCCTTAAGTATATTATATATTTACTTATAATCTTATGTAAACATGATCCGGCTTAGTCCATTCGTGTTTACACACGGGTCTTCTGTGTATCGTTGTCAATAAATTTTGAGCGCACTTCACTTCGGTAAATTTTATTTATATCCATCATTCACATACGGTCTCAGACAGTTTGCAATGCGAATCTGAGATTTAGAGTTAGCGGTATCGGCTTGTTACTGGAGTGGATACGTTAATGGCAATCTACTTTGAAATCATGAACTCTTCTTTAAATTATGTCCATCGAATCCACTGAGGGAAATGCGAAATATGTTTTAACACGATTGGCGTTGGGATTGTCTTTCTGTTTGTTTTTTTTCTGTTCCTAGAAATAAAGAATTTTCGGGATGGCTTAGAAAGTCGTGTTTTCCTCCTCCTGGGAAGGTTATTAACCGAATCTACCGTACCATTTAACACATGTACGGGATTAGAAGAGATAGGATCATATTTTTCCCAACGTTATTAGCTAGAACATTATTATAATTCAAACCTGTCACATTAAGTTGGAATTCGAAATCGGTTCGCCGAATTTTCATTCCGGTCATTTAGCTAGTAAGCCAGCCGTACGTCCGTACATTAAATAAATAACAATTAAATAAACAAGATAAAAGAAAAAAAAAATTCGAAATGTGTTCCATTCAGAATAAACATCTGTAGTCAAGTAAATGATTTACTGCAAAGTTTCTGCTAAATCTAAATTTAGGGTAGAGCTATCGTAATTTCAAAATATGAAAAGAAATTAAAATACACAAAATGCCTTTAAAATGGCTAAGGGAAAGCGTTTGGCACAATGGAAAGTATAGACAGGTTTCGTACACGCTCACTCCCACTATACTGAATGAAATGTAAGAACGCTGGACAAAATAAATAAAATAATAAATATTTTTTTCTGTCATATCTAACGAAAGATATTTAAAAGAACGTTTTCTGTTCAAATGTACATTGTTAGATATGTTTATATATATATATATATATATATATATATATATATATATATATATATATATATATATATATATATATATATTAATGGAAAACATACGTACATATACAGAATATATAAAATACCCATACATGCATATTTTCAGAAAAAATTTCCAAGAGGAAGAATCCAGGTAGAACTCAATGTCTAAGACAGAGTAAGGATATAATAAAAGGCTTAAACACTAATATTCATATATATATATATATATATATATATATATATATATATATATATATATATATATATATATATATATATATATATATGTGTGTGAAGAAATATAGTTTTTAAGGTGTGCTATATTTATGGTATAAAGTCCTCAATGTCAGAGAAAGGGCGTATGCAAAAATAAATATAAAACTGAACACTGATGTCAGCACTCAGAGGCAAAGGCTGTTTCATGCTGGACGCAATCATCAGGCCGGTCTGACAATTGCGTCCAGCAAGAAACAGCCTGTAACCTCTGGAGTGTTGACACACACATTTACACACACACACACACACACACACACACATATATATATATATATATATATATATATATATATATATATATATATATATATATATATATCAGAAAACAAGATGCATGTCTGTGTGTGTTCGTGTGAAGAAGAAATACAACCAACTCTGAGCATAGTATACATGAAATATTAAAAATGCAGAATAATTCAAAATTTAATTCCAATTTTGACTTCCAATTCATTTAAATGGTTAGCATAACGATAACAGGTTTCATTCTAAAACACGTTATGTTTGTGAATAAATTTGGCTTGTTTTATGATCATGGAAGTGAGTGTGCTGTATAACATTGCGAAATTATTGCATTTACCATATATTTTCACTTCGGTAAATTTATTTCTCTTTTAATGGCAACCTCATTCCTTAAGGCAGAAATATATTGAAACGTTTTACGATGGACGTCTAATGCATTGTGTCCATTGATTTGTAAAAATCCCTTCTGTATCCATACATTATACTATTTAAATTTGCAGATCTCTCACTGTGAAATAAACGTAATTCCTGCACATGTAATTTGATGTTGTTCTACATATCCCATTTCTTGAGTCTAAGACTGCTGGTCCACCAGCATGTATGCACAGGTAATTAAACACACACACACACACACACACACATACATTACCTCTCTTTCACACACAGACACATACATATGTATATAGGGTGACGGAAACAAAATCGAACGATCTTGAATATGTTTCAATGTACATAAGTCTTAATGTACACCGACTGTACAGAAATAGCAGACGTAAATACATACTCATCTTCCGAAAGAAATTATGCTTGCAAACCTCTTACTAATTGGAAACAGTTCTATGCAATTGACGTCCAGATAATCAGGTGAATATCTTTTTGAACATGTTCAGTCAGATGGGCATTTTGGGAAGAGTACATTCACTTAATTTTGAAGAAGGCCGTTGGAACAAATGGAACAATATTCTGGAAGTATATAGTACCATCCACTGTTTCTCTCTGCAAAAAACCAATGAAAGGTCGGCGTTAAGGTGTTCCTCATTCATGATGCCTGGTGGCTTGTCAGTAATTCCAAGAGAAATGCACCCACAAAATCATACGCTAACAGGCTTATGTAGAGCACATATACAAATGATAGTTTTTTCGAAAATAGAAATTACTCTCGTCATAATATACGACAGAGCCTCATTCGATTCATTAGTTGAACTTCTCTGCAAAACACTGGGGAGGGTCTCGACAATTGTAGTGACCATTTGATGTCTGGTTAAATAAGCGCTTGTCCATAAACCCACTGAGAAGCAAACATATCTCGATGGTCCGTAATGATGTGCTTCGGGGACACATTTCCTATTACCTGTATTGTCGATGCCGTACGGTCCGTTAATTATATCATCATTTCATTAATTCTCCATTACGCATTAAAAATCTCGAAGATTTTAAAGCCGACAAATTTAAAACTTATTTATTTAAACAAAACGAAAAGAAATTGTGAAATTTTATACATACCTTGTAATGGTATTAGTAATATTAACCATTAAATTTAAAGAAACGTCGTGTATGTGTGTATATACGAGGTTCATTCAATAAACAAGGTGAATTTTTCGGTATAAGGACTTCTAATACAGATAGAAACTTAATTTTTTTTGTTGTTTTACTTCTTTTTCACATTAATTTAATTTCTTTTGCAGATGAAAAAAAAGTTGAGAGTTTTGGCGATTAACAAAGATGGCCGCCCAAGAACCATGCTCCAGGATTGAACAGCGGTCAGTTATCAAGTTTTTGGTTGCTGAAGGGTGCAAACCAGTTGAAATTCATAGGAGAATGTCAACTGTGTATGGTGCCACATGTTTCAGCCAAAAAGATGTCTACAAGTGGGCTAAATTGTTTAAAGAACAACAGAGCAGTGTTGATGATGAAGAAAGGCCTGGGGGGCCTATTGAAGTTAGGTCTACAGAGGTGATCGAATCAGTCAATAACCTCATTCAGTCTCACAGAAGAACTACTGTGAACTGCTGAGGCAGGTAAAAAAAACATAAAGAACAAACGCAGGGGTCGTCAATCAGAAAGAGTCATCTTGCATCATGACAACGCAAGGCCTCACACAGCAGCTCAAATGGTGCAGACCCTCAACGAGCTGGGCTGGGAACTGCTCCCTCATCCCCCTTACAGCCCAGACCTTGACTCTTCAGACTTTCACCTGTTTGGTCCCTTGAAAGCGTTCACGGAGGCACGAAATCAAACGTGTTGTGAGCGACTGTCTGAGACATCAGTCCAAAGATTTTTACGCTGAGGGAATACGGAAGCTTGTGCACAGATGGGAAAAATGTGTGACAGTGATGGGAGACTACGTTGAAAAAAAAGTAAGCTTCTATCTGAATTAGAAGTCCTACTACCGAAAAATTCACCTTATTTATTGGATGACCCTCGTATATATATATATATATATATATATATATATATATATATATATATATATATATATATATATATTAAACCTAAAGATCCAGATGAACCTACCACTGTTTCACCTACGAAGATCGTCAATGTTCCTGGCGATCCGCGCAGATGAAACATTGTTAGTTTCATTTGGATCTTTAGGTTTAATAAAGTTTCTTCTACTTAGCGTATTGAGCACTTTACTTAGTTATTTTACTTACTCGTATCTGTCTTTTTTCTTCGGACTCTGAACTTGGATGCTATACCATTGTCTTCGGCTGACGTACATGTTCTCTGTTCTTTCTTTTTTCGTACTTTTTTTTTCCTTGGTTATTGGTCTGTTTATTTACAAAGCAAAGTACCCTGGGTTTTCCGGACGAGCATAATTTCTTATATTTATAAGATTAGTACTATATATATATATATATATATATATAATTATTTAAAAATATGATTCCAAATCGCGACATAAGAAGTCCCATGTTTCAAAACAAAGCCGAAAACTTCAATATAATTATTTAAATTATTTAAATTAAATTGAGTTAAAATAAGCTCTGTTCCATCTTTAAGCGAAAATTTGGATTCCAAAAAAAATTTCGCTTAAAGATGGAAAAGAGCTTATTTTAACTATATATTTATATTGAAGTTTTCGGCTCTTGTTTTGAAACATGGGACTTCTTATGTCGCGATTTGGAATCATATTTTTAAATAAATAATTATATTTATGTTCTACAATTGTATCGAGCACTATTTTTAAAAATAATAACTAAAATACTAAGGGACATTGGATTATTTACCTAACCAGTTCCTTCCTATTTTCTATATAATTCACACACACACACACACACACACACACACACACACACACATATATATATATATATATATATATATATATATATATATACGAGGTTTCTATTAAAGTAGCTATTTATGAAAATTTTTTTCTTAAGTCTACTAGCTGTTTTCTCCCTTACCATCATCGAAGGTGTTTACTTCCTAACCATTTGTTTGAAATAGTTTCGAAAGCTAAAGTCTTTATCATAACATCATTTTGTATTCGAGTACTCGTACTATCAATTTGAACTTTGAAAATGCTCGAAAGTCCACAAGATATGTGTTTTCAGATATTTGATTGTGGATTTTGTGTTTCTATCGTGGCATTCCCCGATGTTTGAAGAAATATCGTTCTCTCAAAGTGATACATTCTTCATTCGTTTAAAGCTATTTTAATCATTGATATGAAAAAGAGATTCTATAGCACTGACAGCTTAGAAAGTTACGAATGTTTTGGCACGATACATGACATCCATATGACGTTTTCGAACTGTCGAGTCTATTTAATATCATAAGTATTAAGGCTAATGCATAGTAGCAATATGTGCGGTTGGGTGAAAATACAATTAGTACAGCCTATTCTATGTTCAAACTTTTCATCAAGATGTGTAGTAAAATATTAATTGTAATGTTTGGTATTTACTATTTCCACATACAGGGTGTAATAAGAGTACATGACAACCTTCTTTTCATTTCAATTCAAGATCAAAGCTTCATTTTGGAAAGGTTTATATTGAGACATATTCATTGGAAGACATGGTAAATGTTATTGATCAATTTCGTTCGTGGTCATACATACCCAAAATAGGAATACCTATGTTACCGGCAGGGTCACCCCACCCTCATTATCTATAAAAATGCCTCGGGTAGAAGGATCGTTCACGAAGATTGTTTCCTATTAATAGGTCATTTTGGATAAGGTTTAGAATGATCTGTGCTCATCGCTTCCCATCGGTGTTCGTATGAACCCAGATCAAACGCTAAGGAGAGATTAAATATATTTGAGCTATCATTTTATATTTGCCGTAATCCTGATTAATTTTAAATGATTTCGTACTGTAGTTATGGTGGAGTAAATGTTAGGGGCTTTGAGTGAGTAATCGGCGAGCCGAGTTTGAATTCCATTCGAATCCATTACATTCACTTTAGTTCTAATAATCTTGGGAAAAGTAAGAATCTTCTTCTTCTCCCCCAGCTATGGGTAAATAGCATATCAGACCGGGTTCTATAGACATGTATGGCAACTGGTCTACAGCAATAACAAATGTCAACCTACCTCTTGAAAAAAAATATGCCTCGTCAAATATCTGCCTCATCAGTCATGTACAAAAAGATATATGCTCGCCTACACGTGTATCACGCATGGCACACGACTGAGAGACTGAGTGATAGCCTAACGTGTATTTATTTGTGAACCGATATAATTTTCTATCAGATCTAAACATGAAATGGAGTCAGATCTTGGAAAAATGTTTTTTAATGGATGAAAAGTGAAAATATCTATTCATATGCAGCTATGTGAACTACAAGTCGTTACACAGTTTTCTGTTGGAGTGGTAGGAAATTACTTGATGTCACATATGTTAGAATTTTTGGGTAGTTTTTGTACTAGTGAGCCAGTCAAAATGAGCTGACTCATTTTATATTTCACCAATAGAAGGTTTGACCAATCAGAAAATTCAAAATATTCAATCCGGCGTGTATAAAGGCAGCCATTTTGTTTTTCTCCCAAATTATCTTCACTGCCAACCTGATATCGAAGACTTAAAGAATTACTTAACAGCTGCTACTTTCTCCGAATCTTCACTGCCAACCACCGATATTGAACACATTACGGACTTCACTGGATTCTATATTCAGAGACTACGGCAAACATGGTCAACAACATAAGCTCCATTTAGACCGCTTACTACAGCGAATGACAAATTGCGCCGTGAAGTGTTGAATTTCAGGTGATAACATAATTAATATAACATTCAATCGTACTTTCAACATAATCGATACAAATGAGATACATCTGTATGTATGAGGGTTTTGAGGACCTCTTTTTGGGTCCATATTTCATTGATATGTGATATACACCACTGCATCGGGATGTTGTTCTGATTCCTGACTTCGTTCACGAAATTGAGGAATTTGTTACTGAATTCGGTTAGAAGGTATGCACTTTTGAAAAAGTTCATCCTCAACATCCAGTGACTTCTCATTAATTTTCAATTTCTTAACTTCTGCATTACTAGGGATTTTTCTGTTTATGTGGGGTAATTATTATTGTTTAATGCTTGATCGCATACTGGCACATATTCTTTTTATGTAGTACTTAGTCTTATGGTGATCAGGGAAGAAATATGACACGGAATTTATTTTATCCCTTTGCTTTTGCTTGTTTGAAGTTATCGTTTATATGATATTTTCGACACTTTCATCAAGTGCTCCATGCTGTTTTGGTTCATTGATTTGGTTTCCAATTTCCCGAGGATGTTAATTTATCTGATCATTATAGCAGTAGACTGTTACTTCTAAACTATCCATAATTATGCATGAGATCAAAATAACAACAACTGATATCGAGATCTTCAGTCTGTCCGATTCCCTTTTTTATTCTCTTAGCACGTATTACAGATTGATGTTTAACTATTACGATCCATTTTAAATGTTTGGCATCTTTAAATAAACCCGAATAATATATTTTTTTAAATAGGTTTTAATTCATTTACGTACCCAACAGCTAGTACTTTGTCCAAACTTGGTATGGACAGACAAGTAAATATTTACTGATGATTTTATATTTCTACCACAGCTAATTTAAATATTCAAATATAAAATCCTCGTTTGCTGTTTCTGACAGATTTTTACTTCCTTTTCAAATTAATTTGCATGCTTTCTAGCAGAATATCCTGCCCGACATGTTTTTTCTTGCGCTTATGACAGCCTTCACATTTTAAGAAATTGTCACCATATATTAGGTAATATTTATATTGCATTAGGCCTTTAGTTCTACTGCCAATTTTATTTCAATACGTCGGGTGACCGACATAGTGACTGAAACAGGTATTTACCAATTGTTTTCAATGTCCTGAATTAGTCCGAGTAGAGTACATCGTCACTTTAGTTTCAGATGTATTCTTAAGAGAATTGGATTGGCTCTACCTCCTGTTGACAATGAAATTAGTCATTTTGTCAGGTTCATTAATTTTGTGATAAATGTACGAACATCGTCTCAGTTAACTGATTTGTTAGCCTTAGAAATGAAATCCTACTAACTGCATGCCAGTAAAGTGGGCAATAATAGGGCATAAAGAAGTGACGAGGGATAATTGGTCTTAAGTCTTTCACCTTTTCTTTCTTGGTGCATTCCTAACAATTGCAGTCACGGGCTTTTGCAAAGAGGCAAAAATGATCACTGAAAAAATAAAGGGAAAATAATAATAAAATCACTTAATTTTAAACTAACAGTTAATTCGTTAATTATACACACACACACACACACATATATATATACACGCATGCACACACACACACACACACACACACACACACACACACACACACACACATATATATATATATATATATATATATATATATATATATATATATATATATATAAAGTGATAGATATTAGGCGGATTTGAGATTATTATAATTAAGTAATTCGTCGAGTCTAGAAAAACCTCATCAGAATGCAGAAAGCACTGGACGGTGGTTTCTTCCTATATTTGGGACTCATCAGCACTGCGCATCCACTACCGAGAGTGGAAAACCCTCTTCGTCACCGTGGCCCGTTAGAATAGATGGTATGACTTTTGCATGATAACGTAACTGTTCGGGTTTCAATTTTCCGAGAGAGAAATAAACAAATTTTCACCAATAACACTAATTTATTTGCGTCTGATTTTTATTCCTCTTAATGAAGCACCCTTATATATAATCCGCCTTTATGAAACACCCCTTATGACATTAAGGATTGATAAACCATAAAAATAGAAGTCTAGAATAAGCAAACCGAAATTGTTTTCAAGAGTTTTTTTTTCCAACTTGTCACAAAATATATATATATATTTTTTTTGTATTTTTCAATTCTAAACATATTCCCTAAAGGAAAATCATTTTGCTTCCTTTCCAACATAAAATTTCTCTTTAGTTGAAATTGGCCGTTTAAATCGATCTAACCGAATTTATTTTCGATAAATGCTCATATTGAAAATATCTACTAAATTATTTATCACATTACCTGATATCTCTCTAAAGAATTTTAAAATATTTCGCACTGAAATTATATCTGACGATGAAAATGAAATGCCAAAAATCTAAATATGACTATGCCCTACTCTCAGAAAATGAACCAATTAAGAAAGGTTAGGAAAATTGAAACAAAAGTTACTTTCATTTGGGTCAGGAACATATCAACAATATAAAATATAGAATTAATCAATAAAGAACCTACGCTTATGTAGAATATTTTTCGTTTTCGACATTATTTTCAGGCGTACTTATACTCCACGCCTCTATCTTATAATTACCATATTTATCTCTTTACGGGTTTCTCAGGGTTAAACATGGCCACTTTCACGGCGTTGTGTACAAACGAAGACGCATTCAATAAAATATTACTGATCAATAATTGAGCTCGACACAGACATAAAGAAGATCTGATTGTCTTTCATCGACTGGTTGGCAGGTTTTCAAATTTTAACAACGTTACTCTCAATAGTGTTTTTTTTTTTTCATTTTCTTTTGAACGTGTGATCTAGAGACGCAACAATACAAACAGCAAACTGACATTTCTTCACTTCAAATACTGTAGAGTTGATTCTATTTATATTAGTCATTTAGGATCAGAATCAAAGCGAGATATATTTATTTTCAGTGAAGTTTAGAAACGACACATGCGAATAATGTGATATATTTTATTATGAATTGAACTACGTTGAATATATCTCTTGTTGTATTCGAGTAAACTATCGCAGGTCTCTAATTCTCTTTCTCTCTTGCTCTCTCTCTCTCTCTCTCTCTCTAGACATACTGATGAGCTGTGATACAGCGAAACAATCTGTCTGTGGATGACAATATATTTGCTCCTGAAAAAATTAATTCAATTGAGCACTCTGGGGAGGGAGTGTGGGTTTGTTAAAATTGACTATTATAGCTAATAATGTAAGACTTCGGAAGTCACTGTGTATTTATCTAAAAAATAAATATGCTTCAATTCATCTCTGCCGTAGGTCAACGGCTTAGTGGTAGAATCCCTGACTGATACCAATTCAGTTGGGTTTCAATCCTAGCTAGAGGCAACCGGACGTCTAGCCACACTGATGAGCTATGATACAGCGAAACAGTCTGTCTATGGATGACTATATATATATATATATATATATATATATATATATATATATATATACACACATTATGAAATGGACTAAGTCCGACAATTATTTAAGATATTTTTATGTTTATATTTTCTTTTTATAGATACAAATATTAAGTAAAGGCTCTGTTTATAATAAACAGTATTAACAACATTTATCGGCCTTAATGTCCGAGAAATTTCCTCCGACAGGAATCGAACCTGTATCCTCTGACGAAGGTCATATAGCCTGACGTACCTTAAGTGATTGGGCCACGGAGTAGCGTTCGGTTAGTAAGTTCGATTTTTCTGCTTTAAAACACAATTCTCAATGATTTTCTCTCATTAATTCATATCTGTTCAATGCTTATCCAAATGTAATGAAAAGACTTCATACATTATCCTATGGACAAAGTCCGACAATTATTTAAGAGACTTTGTTTTATGTTTATACGTTGTTTTTATAGATAGAAATAGTCAAGTAAATGCTCTGTTAATAATAAAAGTATTAACAGCATTCTGGCCTGTAAATATTGTTAATACTTTTTATTATAAACAGAGCATTTACTTATATATTTGTATTTTTAAAAAGAAAATTTAAACATGAAAAATGTCTTAAATATATAGTTACCTATTTTAAGCTGACGCATTGCAAATGTAACTATCTAAGACATGCAAGCAGAAACATTTTCTCTTATTATTTTCCAGTATTAACTCTTATTATCACCAAAACAGCTGATGAGATATATCCTGGTAACTAGAGTTCCCTGCTGCAACAGATGAGATATTTCGCCAATATGATATCGACCATTAAGTATTCGGTATCTAGTGATATTTTACTGAAAATATTCGTTTTCTCCGTTTTATAACGAAATCTACATATAAATTACTTTGCTATGATCTGTTTAAGACTTCTACTCTCGAATATAATTTACACATGCCGTAGTAATCAACAAACAATTTTTGAAATAGTAGCGAGTATAAATAACCGAGAGGACATATGCTTACGATGTCCTTTGAAAATCTTATCGGTTCTATTCTGATAGCAAATTGCTTACCGGCGTTGATTAATAAAATGGAATATATTATTACATGATATTTACATGATTTTCAACTGAAATAAATCTATAGATTGGAATCATAATTTATAAAGTTTTAGTGAATAGTTACATTATATATTTGATAATATTTGTTAAATTTCAAAGATTTTCATTTAGTTTAAATAATAATTTATTTTAATTATTTTGTATTATATTTCAGGTCACACAAGTCAAAATTTCTCAGGAGTTTCTTTTTTATCATAACGAATCTTCACTCACAACAATTCCTTATTCCGTGAGCAATAAATTCTAAAAAGTAGGGATGTTCCACTTCTTGAGGCGTTTGATTACTTAATAAAAGATAAGTAGAATTTTACAGAAAAGTATCAATACAGGGATACAAATTTTATAAATTCTTAGCCAAAGCTAAGACATTACGTGATATGCTTACACTCCTACCAATGAAAAGAAGTTTACTTTGTTGCAGTGACAAACGTGTTCATTTATTGTTTAATTTCCTTATACATATAAATTACGTTTAGCTGAAGATAGCTTATAATATGAACAGAGATTTACAAAATTGATGACTGGTTTTACGCTCAAATGTCTTCTTGGATTGAACGTCCACAGCTACTCAATTTTACTCCAAACCTTAAGTTGTTCCCTTAAAATGATCCATCGCTAAAGATAAAAATATATGATTTTATATGATTTTCAACTGAAATAAATCTATAGATTGATATAACAATTTATAAAGTTTTACTGAATAGTTACCTTTTCTTACTTTTGTGTTTGTTTACATTTCGGTTGAGTAACTTCTGGCTTCATATGGGGGCCTATTGTATTCTTAAATGTTGACGAATCTACTATTGTAAAACATACAAAAAACCCCAGGAACGCCTATTGATACACTGCCAAAATGTCGCGAAAAAGAAAACATAACACAGGAGGGATTGATAACGTTATTAAACAGGCAGAGCGACAAGAAATAATATTTTTCTCGAATTTATTTTCCCTATCACTATAGATTACGCACTCCAGATAATGAATACCTAATGATTTTATAATCAATATTTTTTTTTAAATTTACATGAGATTGTTTTGTGATCAGTCAACACAGGTAAGTAATTAAGAGTTTGAGTTGTGTGGACAGACTAACTTCATGACGTTTATGCTAAATTATTTGTGAGTTCGTATGCAAAGGCTTAGTCAGAGGCTATTGTTTAAAAACTTCTGTTGTGTGCGTAGACATGGCTTTGGTCGACGGCTGTTGGATGTCTCTCTTCCATTGGGTGCGTGTGGATTCGTGTATGTGAACACATGTGTTGATCAAACTGACCACCCAAATTGTTTAAAGCCTCGAGAAGTAGGTTCTATTTTCATATCTGTAAAATGATTCAAAGTATAATTTGAAATAAAGGTGTGAACATTTTTGTATAGAAGAATTTAATTGGTTACAAAATAAGTTGATATGCCTCGCGGAAACCGTTTTTTCTCGAATTTGCGGTTGTGGTGAAGTGAGTTATTGTTGTTATTTTGCAAATTGTCCAAAAATAACGTGGTACGTTAAAAACTACGTCTGCATGTATTTGGGCAGTATTCGCCATAGTAATTATTGTTTATACAACAAACATTCTGTTTGGATTTTATTTCCTGAAAAATGTACATATCGTTTAATACTTATAATCCTGATAGTGATGTATGTGAATTGCAAAATGATCCCCTACGAAACTATAAAACATACAAGTTCACACAGTGTAATTTTATGAGAAAAAGTATATTTATATTAATGTTAAGAAATTAGGTCGTATGAAAATAATTGTTTTGGCTTCCGAAGTAATACCAAGGGAATGTACATAGAAATGATAAGTAGTCGGTGATTTATTGAATACTGGTTTAAATTAGACTGGAATAGAAGACATGTTTTTAATTATAAATCACATGTTTACTTATTTTTCCAAGGTAATCACACTGAGGAAACTTAAGGGAATCAGAAAAGTGTTTACAAACGGAAGAAATACTATGAATCTTTCTTAATATCTTTAGTTTACGGCTATATCACATTGAAACATATGGTCATCAGAGTTAAGCAAGGTTGAGCCTGGTCATTGCCAATATGGGTGATTGCTTTGGCATAACGAGTACGGTAATCTTGTGTGTCTGTTGTGTAATTGATAACGGCACGGGATTAGAAATCGGTGAGCGGCGTTCAAATTCCAGTCGGAGTTGTTATAATGATATACGCGCTAATACCCTCGGGAAATGTATGATTTCTCCTCTTCTTCCCACCACCCATCTAGGGGTTAATTAATAAGACATGTATCAGCAAATCATTATTTATCTAAAATTATATTCTGAATTAAATTACATGAAAAAATATGTTTATGTTGTAAAAAAAAGAAAAATAACAATCAAGTAATTTAAACATTGCTTGGCTAGAATTTCCTAAGTAAATCAGGTGTATTTTTTGTAATGGTTGTAATGTTCGGTATTCGAGCCACTATAAAACAGTAATTCTCACATATGATTTTCTCTTTACAATTTCTATAATAATAATTCTACAAGGGTCCTGCTCAGGTATTACCGTTAATTGGCTCGATACCATATTGATCTACTGGCAAATATATAGAATAGAAAACAATGGGCAAAAATAAATGCATCAGATTTCTTATTTGCTATAAAATGAAAAAAAAATGCATATTAAATATAAAATATACGAAACTTCTAACGAGTTTTAAAAGATCAATGATCTGGAAGAATATTTCTGTGATTAAAAGCCAAAGGATATACTACAAAAAATTCTCATCGAAAATCACAGACAACCTATAGGATCACATCAAACAAGACATTAATAAAAAGCATAAGAAACAGAGTAACATTAGAAAGATACTCACAAACAATATCAAAACACTAGTTAAATCAAATAGTCATGACAGAGTCAGGATTGTCGAAGCAATATTCATACACACAGCCTCCAACAATAAATAAAAAAAACAATTATACCTAATGCTGTCTGTATGCCCTATATATATATATATATATATATATATATATATATATATATATATATATATATATATATATATATATATATATATAAACTATTATTGCTTAGAGTTAATTAAAACAGGAAACAGTTTTATTAAAATGTGGTAAAAGTACGAATAAAGAAAATTAAAATTTAATATGCAGATCATTTGAATTTAAAATTTACAAAAGAATTGAGTTCAATCAAAAAAAAAAAAAAAAACAACATCAGCCAATTAGGCTAACTTGGTTTCAAACTTTCGGTATCCTCAAACGATTTGGCTCATCTCGCCTGAGGTTTTCGAAAGGTTGAATCCTAGGCAAGCATAATTAGCTGATAACCGACTTTTTAATTACAATCACGCACGCGAACGCGCAAAAAATATACATATATATATATATATATATATATATATATATATATATATATATATATATATATATATATAAAAGAAACACATAGCTTACCTCATAACACTATATATTTACATCACAACATTCACGAGTTCTACGAATCACACCTTTGCCTCAACTTATATTTATGCTGAATTAAATAAGTCGAAATGTGGTTCATATTTCTTGTACATTTCTTTGGAAATCAATTTCTGAGCATTTCGGTCGGAATTTCCTTGTTTCTTCAGTGGGATTATTCGTAATTTAGAAAATGGTGATCATTAAAATTATTCGACAGAAAATCACTCTCATTTGTATCTTAAAATATATGACTTAATGAACATTTGCTGCCTAAATACTGAGGAAATGTGAGTTTTAATTTTGCACGAATGTTTCCACGAGTCCTTCTTTTAAATAGAGAGGACGAACACATTTTGTAAACGGACATTTTAAAATGGCCGACAATATGAAAAGAGCTAGCAAAAGTGCGATATATATCCAGAGCACTTCACTATGAAACATTTGCAAAGTGTTAACACCCGGGAAAATGTGAGATTGAAATTGTAACTCCGATAGGAAAAATATATTTCAATTATTAATTCAAAAGACAAATGTATGGATAAAATTATACAAAGCAAAGAAATGTTTGTTGGACTGCTAAATCTTTTCTCCAATATGAAAGTGAATGCTAGACAATCTCTTCACGTGCGAAAACTAGAATTGTAACAGTGGTTGGCCTTACGACAAATATTGACAGTAAAAAAAATATTCAATTGAAATACCTGGATACATAATGTGAAAATGTCTATAAATTTTAACGTTCCTCAGTAATTTTGAATGCGAAATATTACTGGAAAAAAAGCAGTAACAAAATTTAGATGTTTTTAATGAAGAGCAGAACAAGAATTTAGTTGTGGGAATGTGACAACGACTATTCTGAAAACAAACAAGTAATTGTGTATAGCCTTGTTCAGCAACATCCTGGAAATTCATGGCAAATAAGAGAAAAATACAAATATAATAAAAAAGATATATTGTCGTTATTGAAGGTGATTTTGACATAAACTAAAGTCTTTAAAAGTTTTTAGCATTGCGTTAAAAGAGAGTAACATACGATATTTAAAATTGTGTGATTTCTTGCATGTAAGCGAGTGTCCCCATGGGTGAATGTCACGTAATAGGTTCAAATAAAGAAGAATAAAATGGCGTATTTGTGTTAAAATAAAAAAAGGACTGAATTCAGAATGAGTAAGCTGTTCCCAAGAGTCACGAAATAATCGGATTTCGGATCATGTAATTGCTGCTCCATTTTCTCCGAATCCACTGTAGAAAATTGCTGTAATAGACAGGAAAAGCGAAATCATTTCGCCGCTTTCCATTTAATACCAGCACAGATTTTCCATATATTTTGATCCGAAGTTTTATCTCACTGGGATTACAATGAAAGTAACAAACTAATTGTAGCGAATTTTTGCAGCAGCTCAAGATGTTCAGCATGAATATTTCTAATCGGAAGTAGTACTCGTTCGGTCAAAAAATGACTATTTGGTTTTTCTCCAAAATATAACATTATATTTTCATTCTAAATTTAGTAAAGGATATCAGTTTCTTTATATTATTCCGTCAATTCCCATAGGAATTAATATACTTGTAATGATGATAAAATTAGTTATATGTTAAAATACAGAGAAAAGCTAAAAAAATAAAAAAAAATAAAAATAGCAATAAAAACAAACATTATATCGTACAGTCTGACTCAAAACAGAATCAATGTTCTTTTCTCAAAACCAGTTTTATCACATTTCACTCATGACCGCGCTAAATTGAAGATGTCAGAGAAATTGTTTAGTTGGTTGTATTTTTTTAGCTGCACATATCAAATATTATAGTACATTTAACAAGTCCTTGCCAGTTATATTGGGAAAAGCGTTTCAATTTCAGACGATTTTTTTTAATTTGTTATACAGGACATAATATTCATTTGAGGGAAGAAGACTTAATTAACTACTTCCGGAGGACGAAGAAATTGGATTCGTGTCAAACTCAAAAGAGCATAAAATGTATCAAGATCGACGTATAAACACGTCTGTAACTGGTATTTGAACGTTATGTTTTCGACGTGTTTATTTGCCCGTGTCTGAAAAAAGTATGTACATGTCTACGTTGGGGAAGGAGGTTAATGCTAAAATTTGAATATTTTCTACACAATTTTATTTATTTCTTGTTAATAATTGTTTTAGTGTTACGCGTCTTACTAATTAATCCTTAGCAGGGAGGTGAAGAAATGGATTCAGTCCTTTCACAAAGACATTTGCACGTAAGGGAATATAAAGAATCTAGTTGGAATTGGAACTCGGCTCTATGATTAACAATCCCGAGCTATTGTTGATTACATCAACCATACACCCAAACTGACATTTCTTGTTATTTTCAAACTGTCACCGATCTAGTTACTGATCGGTTTCGACGTTACTTAGTTTCCGTCATCTTACAGGAATCAGTGTTTCAGCTTGACGTGGCAGTAGGCCACTAGAACACGCACCGGTAAATATCTAAATTTGACAAAATCGCTCCACAAACAGGAATAACATCAAAATCACATGTAGAATACAAAATAATGACACAAATTCGTATATCGCTCAAGTTAATTGTGAAACGCAAAAGAAAATACACAAAACAATTAATATGTCCAACACCTTCCTTCACATACAAGTATGTGGCCTCTTCTAAACGGCAAAGCAACCATCTGATGTTAATAGCTACGTTCAATTTGTGAGAAAGCGAATACTCACAGGGGTCATTGCTGAGGATAACTAAATCGTGGCGATGCGAATTCACCGTAGGTACAATAATAAAAATATATTTGGCCGATGACTTCAAAGACAAAAATGTGTGCATGCACCGATAGCTTTAATGTCAACAGTGCTGAAGTTAGATAGTATATGAAAAAACTCTTCTTTCATTTTGGAGGAGGTGACGGTAGATTTTCTTCGCAATATTTGCGGGCACAAGTAGTATTGATAGAATTAGCAGCTTCTCTATGCCGAATGATGATAGCTGAGAGGTAGGAAATCTGTCTGACACAAAATATTTTGGATTTCGGTCCAGGCTTGAAGCGTCTACTCCCACAGAGGTTCTACAAAACAGTACTGACAGCGAATCACACACACACACACACACACACACACACATATATATATATATATATATATATATATATATATATATATATATATAAAGTACAGGCTTTCGAGAAGCACTTGAGCAACATGCTACATAAGTTTTCTCTGGGGTTGAGGTCATGAGATTAGGGCGGTCATGTCATAACACTCAACTGCTTATCATCAAAGAATTTCTTCATCAATTTTGATTTCTGACAGGGAGCAATATCCTGCAAAATAATGAGCTTGGTGGGGTCAATTTGTGCCCTTCCAGCAGAAGGGAGCAGACGCGAAAATAAAATTCTTTTGTACTGCTGGTTCCTGAGGGTCTTTTCAATAAGTTTTAAGAAACCAGTTCCATGAAAAGAAAAGCATCCCCAGAACATTATACTGAACGGATGCTTGACAGTACTTACTGCTAAATTCAAAGAGCTTTCAAAGATTCTTCTTCGGATTTTAGATCGCTTATCCTTTGAATTTAGCTCAAATTTCGTTTCATCGGAGAAGAGAACATTTAGTAAAAAAAATCAGGTGAGTCATTTTTATCGAACAGCAGTGTGTGTATATATATATATATATATATATATATATATATATATGTGTGTGTGTGTGTAAATAAATGTATTTTAGGACTGCGATCTCAGTTTCAGTGCCTATGCGTTTTACAGAGTTTGATTATCCATTGTGGGAGACCTGTTTTCTGTAAAAAGCAGCTATTGGTATACATATATGTCTGACTCTGTGAGTGCACAAGCCAAATTCTTCAGCAAAAAGATATCTATGAGTGCATTTAAATAGACACACAATTTCAAAATTCATACGCATAATCATATATATATATATATATATATATATATATATATATATATATATATATATATGGTGATAATAAGAACTTTATAATTTAGATATAAATATTACACTACTTTATAATCAGACGATTTTTTAAACATTGTGGCTGGGATGTAATTAGATTTAGGTGCAATAAAGTTGTCAGCTGTATTTAAGGAATACGTATGTCACATAGTAAATATAAAAGAAACAAAACCTTTTTTATAATCAACTGATAATTTTTTACAACATCCACTAGAGTTTTTTGTCAGTAATTCAGCCTGAAATTAAACATATGTTTCAAATAAACCGTTGTATGGAAACTGTATATTTGACGATGTTACATGCCAGACAGCGTTGCACACTTTTTTCGAATTGATGTAGCAATAATTACAAACGCCCAGATTCGTCTGCTTGATTTCCATTAAATACTGAACATATTTTCTGATAACGTCATTTCAATTTCTTTTATGTTCAGTATACTATCTTATATATTTTGTTAACAACATTTCCACTCATTCGCTAAGTGTAGGGATAGTTATAACTAAACGGACAGAGAATAGGTTAACATTAAGCACAGCAATTAAAACATTATGGGATGTATTTTACAAGAGGATCGAAAGTACGGCATTTGAATCCGAAATCATATTAAGATAGCGAAAAATGTCTACCAAAATATAAGTAAAATATTAAGAAAGATGTTAGAATAATGGATAGCGGCTTGAATTGAGGAATCGGACATTCACTTACGTGCTATGAATCCCCTTCTTGTCCCCCACAGCTATGGCTAAATAGCATGACAGACCGAGTTCTATAGTCTTGGATAGCAACTGGTCTATGGCAGAAATAAATCGTAACTTCGGGAAAAAAAATCTTCCCCGTCACCCATGTATCGAAAGATAAATTATCGCCTAAGCACATTCAAGCATGACACATAAATGACTGACTAAGAAACGGGAATATTTAATTGTAAAGAAAGAAAAACGCACTGAGATTTTTAGTTATCCTATATGGCATTGAATGCTGAACAATCTCCTCGCCGATGAAGAAGAAATTAAAAGAACAGAAATGTGGTTCGAGTGTAGGATATTGCGAATAGCCTGTGAGCCTTGTCTAAGTTTGAGAAAAGCTGCAAAGAAAAAGAACACTTATAATTAACATCAACATGAGATAATTGTTATTTTTAAGGAAGATATTGAAGTAAGAGTGTTTGGAAAGTTTGATACTCCCAGGAGAGAGGAAAGGCAAGAGAGACAGACAAAAACAAAATGTAACCGACCAAGCGATTTTGAAGAAATGGATGGCGGAGCAGGTTATAGAAGAGATACAGAAATGCCAAAATTCATTATAGAACTCAAAGGACTGAAAGTTTTGGAGAGACATGATCCCTAATATCGTGGAGAGAGACGACACATATAAGGAGTAGTTTGTCTTAAATATAAACGATGAAATAAATTTCTTACTGGAATACATATATACATATATAATACATAATATTAATAGTATAATATGTAATATATACCAATATTAATATATTATATAATTAATTATATAATTATTAATTGTATTAATTATTATATATTATATTATTATATTATATATATTATTATATTATTTGAAATTACTATACATTATATTAATTATTAATTAGATAATCAAATAATTAATATATTATACAATATTAAAATCATATAATATATATATATATATATATATATATATATATATATATATATATATTATATAATATTGTATTTAATAATGCATAAATTTATATATAGTTAATAATAGAGTTGTATATAATCTTAATTGTATTAATAATAATTGTAAGATTTTTCTTTTCGTTATGTATTGCTCCAAAATAAATTTTGCTAAAAAATAACACGTTTAATTTGGTTGACTCATATTTTCTTTTTATTCCGAATTGGTTTTGCATTCATGAACATTTAACACTTCAATGCGTTAGGCCGATCGGAATATTTAAGAATTTAAGAATCGGTTTGCACAAATATAGTGGACTATGGCCGATGGAGTAGACAAGACCATTTCATTTCTCAGATTCTTCCTCTTATCTGTGACGTATACAGATTGCTAATCCCATGGTGGGTTCATTGTTCAGATTGAAGAAATCAACGCGATTTTCGAAGAAACAATTCTGAAAACTTTACAGCTACTTTACGTAAATGCGCATTTAGTGTTCCATTCATTTTAATTAATTCTAAATAGAGTATACTCTGACAATCCTACCATATGCACAATATTATATTTTGTTCATGAAAACAATTGTGTGAGTCGATTTTGTAGTTATATTCTTGTCGATCAGCCACGTATTTGTGTTAATAATCATTGTATGCTACTGTGCACTAAAATTCTTCTTACCTTTCATCTATGATTAGATCAAATGACGTTACAAACATCATTACATTTGGTTTGCATAAACAGTAACTATTTCTGATTCAACTTGATTATCAACAATTAATATGACACATTGTTAATCGAAGTAATTATATTTGCAGAAAACGTATTTTATTAACATCAGTCTTGGCGATATAGAAACATATATTTGTAACAATGGTTAATATTGCTACAAAGCATGTCATGCTATTAATCACTTCATTATTTTAGCGATATGACGGACATAATCTGGAAAGTAAAATGTATTTAATAAATATGGGAAAAACTATATATACACAGAGAATAAAATCGGATGTTTTCTATTCAGCTGAGAAAAAAAATGACAGCTGATCATTACATGCACATGCTCAATGTTAGCAGAAAGGCCAAGACTGACGTTGCATTTCCAACTCCCATCGATAATGGAAATAACCAATTTTGTCATGCTTCTACGGCAGTTTTCATGTAGTTTGCGGCCATTTTGTACTGGCCAGAGTGAGAGCCAACAACTGACTGACACGAATGTTAACTAGCAAGCTAACATGCAAAAAAAATCGAAAGCTGCATTTGTCACAAGTGGGGAAAATTTAAATCTGCATGGCACTTTACTCCAATTGACTCATTCGCTTGGTTAAACTCAACGGTGATTCTGATTCCGCAGAACTGGGTTGGGTGTGAAAAAGTATTAAGATTCGTTTTTCCGTTCGGTTTTTCCAGTTACGAGTCCTTTTTTAAAAGCTGATCGCTTTGTGTTCATTTTGTTTAGTTCTTTTTTCGTGACAGATTTAATGTTTAGTATAGAGCTTAGAAAAAAATCGCAGTGTGAGATAAGCAAGAAGTAAGGCATGTAGCAACATCAGCACGGCAAAGGGCACTCCTTTAAAGGCAAGGAAGCGCAAAAATATTTTTTATGTCAAGTGATAGCGATTGCTGTATGATTTTTTAATCAAGCACGGGCAACGACGGGCCATGCTGCTAGTTTGCAATAAATAACAATTTCAAAAAATTCAAATTAAGAAAAAAATGAAAAAAATATGTAAAGATTTATTATGATAATGTTACATGTTACCAGGAAGTAAACTGGAATCGGATGACTGAAGACAAGTTCTAGCTGAGTCTCTCGAGTTTGTTTCGAACTATTACAATATGAGTTTAAAGAAATAGTGGAATTGATTTTGTATCCTTGTTTGGCAAACACTGTGAAGACATCACATAATTCAAGTCCTTTGGGAAAGCAACACGAATGCATACCACTATCGTTTCCATGATATCATGCAATTTCACAGGCAATAACGTAACGCCATCTCTGGAGTGCGGTAATTACTTGTTTACTATATGTACATGGTATTAAATATAAATTGTTTCGTGGAGGCATATTTGAACACGTTCAGAAACGTTTGGCTGATTATACATTAAAATTCTCTACATATATTATTACTATTATCATTCAAAGGAAAGACACGGATGTAAGAATGAGAGAGTCACTGCACAATCGAAATTAATAATTATACATACATACCCAACGCTAGTTTTCATAGCTCTTTTAGTAGTAACATTATTAATTTTTAATTACCTGTCAGTTTTCTTTATTTATATTTGCGTTTATTGGCATCCTTCCTCTATTTTCCTTGTCTGATCTGAAAGTAGACGATCACGGCTCTCGACAACATCCTATAATGTCTAACTTTCAAAATGTTTTGTTTTCTCATTACCTCAAATAATGACTGTTCTACCATCCATTTACAAAAGTGTGTTATGTAATCTACACATTGTTTTACTCAGTGCCACTTGCCTTCAATATTTCCCGTGTGCAACAGATTCTCTACGTCAACTTTTCTTATTATATATCCTGAAGATTTCAACTGTCTCAATTTGATTCCAATTAGGACAAATATTTTTGTTTCTATTTTTATTTGAAAAAAATCGTTGATTACATTTTCACTCCATGGTGTTTCAAGCATCCTTCTGTAGAAAAAGATGTCTCTTGTCGTATATATGTACTCCATCAATAAAGAGATTCGCCAAAATTCAATACACCTGACGCTCAATTCCTTAATATTACGTAACATTTTTTTTCTTTATCTAACGAAATATTATTGTTCCTTAATACTATGTTTATCATTTGCCAGGCATCGTTCACTATTCCAAAGCGGTAACGGATTTTGGTACCACATGTTCTACCTTCTATTATAACATCTCCCAGTCATTTAAAGTTTTGTACTAGTTTGAATTTGATATCTACAATTTATAGTTCGCAGTTGCTTATTAGACTTTTCCCATTCCTTCTTTTATTCATTTCTTAGGATGTCATGCAGTTTCATTTGTATATCTGTTATTAACAATGTCTTTTGCATAACTTATGTTTTTAAAATTTTGTACACTAATAAGAAAAAAAAACACATTTAGTCACCCACGTTGTCTCAGAATCGATGAGTTGTAAATGTTGAATAAGTTAGATGTTAATGCCCAGCCTTTTATTACACCCATTTCTATCATTATCTATAACTGAATTTGTATTCTAATCGTTTGCATGTATTTTGCTCCTAGTGTAAATGATGGGTTATTTCAATAAGTTCACTAAAAAGATCAATTTATATAACAGTTCAAACAGTTCTGTGTGTCATAATTTATCAAAAGAATGTGTATAATATATAAAACATAGTTCTAAATACTTTTACATCTTTATTGTTTTGCCTAATATTCGGAGCATAAATATTACATTCCTTGTTCCAGTTACTTTAATCAAATCACACTGTTAATAGACATTATCGCGTCTAATTTTCCTACTCGATGTATTTATCAGAAATTTCATAAGTTTATTTATTTTCCTGGGAATATCACCATCTTGATCCATTGGCAGCCTCATGAAAATGGATGTAATAAGGTCTTATATTATATAATCACTGCTGAATGTTCCATGTGTGTCTTTTATTTTGTGAATGGCGAAATCATCTAGGGCTGCCAGCGTCATCTTTGCTCATCTCATCTGATGATGTTTCTTTTTTCCTTTCATTTCTCGTCACTTCCGACATTCATACTTCTGCTCATTTCATAATTTTTCCTAAGACATGTTACCTCCTTTTGCGCAGAAGTTTTCACTGTGGCATTCATTCCAATTTTGGTATATTTCTCTTTCTCTATTATCAAATTTCCCCCTTTTATCTTAATTCACCAAGTAGCGCATATTTTATTCTGTTACTTCTATTATTGTTCTATGAACATCTGCCATATATATGATTATTTTTATTATATTTTGCAGACAATCTATCGGGCCATTCCTCTTTTGTCTGCTTAAAGATGTTTCTAAATTCTGTAATGCCCTATATAATGTAGGCTATGTTGGTCTACTTTCTTTTCATTTTTCCTCCTGTCGAGAATTTCCGCTGTCATTCGTATCTTTTTTCCTTGTTTGTTTCGTTCTCATAGTCTTCACTGGATTTACCTTTAACATTTTCATTATAGGTCACTTTGAAATTCGGGTTATTAAGATGTCCGTCTTATTGCAATTCAGGTTCTACATTGCATTTTTTTAATGGTCATAATTTTTTCGCAGTTTATATATCACAGTCGAGATGTGGACAGAAGTTACAGTTTAAAACTACATTCCTGCATCTCTTAATGAGTTTCATGTAATCGACCTGTTTTATTTGAACAGATGAGCTTCACCGTGTACATAGGTGTTTCGGCGTTGATAAATCCAACTTTGTTTACAATCTACTGGCTTTTAATCCAAAAACAAAACATCTCTGAGTTAATTAAGGATCCTAAGTTCGAATATGACAGCTGTTTCACATTTCCTATTTTGGTATTCAGGGCTACCATTAATATTCTACATTCTTGCACATTACAATAAGATTTGCTGTTGCCTAGTATAAATATTCGACTTCTTTTGAATTGTTCGTGTTTTTTATTACAAGCTTAAATCGAAACGGATTGTTTATTTACCAAATACGAACATTATTTAATATTTTTCCATTATTTAATATTTATATTAAATAATATTGAATAAACAGTTGAACCATTTACTTCGGAGGAAATTGAATTGTTATGTAGGATTTTAATTTTCTTTGCGTTGAACGACAAACTTAAAAAAATAAAATAAACAATTCACTCATATAGTATATTTATATATAATTACAAATATATAAATCGATGGAATCTTTTTTCTTATAGGATTCATAAAATTTGATTTAGAATAAACTGAAGTAATCAAATGTTCCGAAAGTGAACAACATTTTATAGCCGAGAATAAATTCGTTAGAAAGAGTAGCATTTTATGTCTTAGCATAAAATATATGTTCTTCACAGATGTTGACTACACATAAATAAACTCTCCATCATTCGTTACCTATCGATATTTCTGTGCATAAATAAATAAATCTATCTATCTATCTATCTATCTATCTCTCTATCTATCTATCTATCTATCTATATGTGTATGTGTGTGTGCGCGCGCGTATATATGGTCTGTGTATAGAGAGGCAATGTTCTTTATGTCAAATACTATAAAAACGATTAAAATTTTGTGTCGACTAATTTTAATGGTCGACATTTACAAATTACTAAAAATTCTCCGCAGGCAATGAGCTAATTTTATCACAATGTACAGAAATTATGGTCCAAGTTTTCGACTTTCTTAAGTATTGAATAAACACAAGCACTCACGCGTCACATATATTACATACCCCACTGCATAAGTAACAAATTGCTGCCACTAGAATGCACACCACTAAAATTTACTAAAATGCACAGCACGGGCTTTCATGTATTTCTAACAGCATATATTATATTTGTAAAGAATCTATCGAAAAACAAAACAAACTTCCGAAATTAACTTCAGACTATATGTAAATACAATTCCTACTTAAATGAGAAGTATTATACGTGACTTGGAAAAGTTCATCATTAATGTTAATCACCAGAAAATATTTTTTTAATATAATTTTTGTATCTCTCGCCATCTCTATCTCTCTTTCTGTCTCTCTCTCTCCCTATATATATATATATATATATATATATATATATGAAACGGTGAGATTATTTTTGTTACATCGAGAGAAATTTGTATATTTTATAGAGAAATAGCCGCAGACCTTTTTAATTATAATGTTTTTAATATAATTTCTTCTCTGAAATTTATTACACACGTTTCGGCTTCTGTGATCTTCATCAGGTGATGAATGTTTATTTCCACATCGTAATTAAAGGAATGATTTTCCGCCTACATTCAATCGGTTAAAATTTTTTTATGCGTGTGGTAGTAGTAATCATCTGAATCAATCTTGGACTGTCCGAAAAACGTTCCTTTGATTGAGGGGTAAAAAAAAAAAAAACAATTAAATTGGTTAAGAGAAAAGGAAAGAAAGGGGGTAAAACTGATCTGTGTATGCCTCCGTGCATCTTTTTTCAATCCTTTGCTTTATACTTGTGTATTGAGTCGGACCGTTTTTGCCAGTAATGTTTATATATGTATTCTATATTCATATATATATATATCATTGTTACTTAGGAAACACACACACACAATATATATATATATATATATATATATATATATATATATATATATATATATATATATATATATATATATATGTGTGTGTGTGTGTGTGTGTGTGTGTGTGTGTGTGCCTCTGTGTGAGTGTATACACTTTGTATGTTGTGTAGGTTTCGTGTGTCTGTGTTTAACTGTGTGTGTGTGCATGTGCGGTCCGACTAGTGTGACTGTTTTTACTAACATGTTTGTATAAATTTATTTACTATGCATATGTATTATATAATATGTCATTATAATGAAACTTATATAGTAAATAATAATATAAATTTGTGTCTTTGCCCGCGTTTAGTCCCCTTTTGTTTTTGTTGTCTAAATTTGTGTTTATGTGTGTGGGGTCTTGATTTGTTTAATGCTGGTTTAAATTTGTCTTTGAAGATTTTTTTTGTTGTATTTTGAGGTATGATTAATCGTCTGTTTGATATATTGGCAGAATTTTAAAGTTACCTTTGTGACATCTGTGAATGTATTATGACAAAGAGTTTTCAGTTGTCTCGTAATTTAATTTTGCTTTACTGTAAGCAGACTCTTTTGTTTATTGCTTGACTGATACCTATATAAGTTTTTCCTTGTTGTAAATGTTGTTATGGGCTTTTCAAACATGTAGTAGTTTCCTTCTATAATTATATTACGAACCACACATCCTTTCTTGTTTTGTGACCACTTGTGCGTTTAAAAAAATTGGCTGATGTTAATATTTGCTTAAGGGTATTTGATTGGTGTTTTCTGTAAATTATTAGGCCCTTTTTAGTATAGCTTTAATTTTATCATTCTTGTTAAGTAGGTCTAGGTTTTTGTTTATTTCTGTAAACAGTTCTGGATTGTCCTTCTAATATATTGATACATATGTTACAACATGTTCATTGTTGCGTTTCTTTGGGTTTCGTAGTTCAAAAGCTTTTGTTTATTCGTCTTGTGGGGTATCTTCATTTTCTCGAGTTATATGTAATCGTTATAGGCGGGTTTTTTTTTCAGAGGTGTTTGTCGGCCACTGAAGTGATAAGCTACGTACTAATGATTAGGGGATGGGTTCTAATCAACATTTTGGGTGACGAATCTTAAAATGAAGATATTGGGTGTCTATAGGTTTGTGGTAGATATCTGTGATAATTTGCTTATTTCTATTTCTGTTGAGTATATCTAAGTATAGCAGTTGGTTAAATTTATAATGTTCCTACACTTTTAATATATATATATATATATATATATATATATATATATATATATATATATATATATATATATATAAAAAATATATA
>CAHIKZ030000278.1:642500-652500 GCA_903632075.3 Acanthosepion pharaonis
AAACAATCATTCTTAATATTTTACTAGGAGGTAATATGGAAATAATATGAGATGAAACACATTACAGCATGAATAGTTAATACATAGTTAATAATAAAATTCATTTCGATAAATTATATGAAAATAATAATATGATGAACATTGTAAAATCCCGATTTGCTAGTGTCTGAACGTACAGTTTATGGAATTACTGAGAAACGCTGAGAACATTAAGCTTATATTCATCCGCATTTAAATAAAGTAATTCGTATCCATATTTTTAAATCTTAAACATCGTAGTTTGAGATTTGTAGAGAATTTGGCTAATCCCTAAAATGATTGGCGGAAAAGCTATTAGGAAGATTCTTTAAGTTAGCAGCATTAATAAATAAATTGCGATTACCTCAATATATTTTATAAACTTTTTCCCCATCGTAGAAATCCGAACATTCAGTAAGTGATGCAGTCAGCGTGAGAGATGAAATTGATTGTCTACTAGTAGTTTTACGGTCCATCAGAGTTGATATTAATCAAATTAATAGGCTTAAGCGGGGAAGAGAGATACGGAAGATATGAATATCTAAGAAATTAGTGTCTGTTCCTAAATAAATATAAGAGATGTTAGTATGGGCACCTCAATCTGGTGTAATAGCTAGCAATCTTCTCTGGCTAGAACAATTACGATAGAGTAGTGAGTTCGATCCTCAATGAGAGCCCCTTACTTTCAGTCTTGTTACACATCTAATATACGCTTAGTAAAAAAACAAGTAATTATGAGATCTATGTCTGGGACATCGATGTGGTGTAATGGTTAGGAAGCTAGTCTAGCTAGATTAGATGAGATTGAATAGTGATCGCATTGTGCCCATTATGAGGAAATGTTCTCCGTCTAAGCTTCGTTTAGAAAATTACGTAAAGACCAAAGTAAGTTTAGGGGATTTAAATAATTAAGAATATAGCAGTCTATTTTTATTACAACCGACACACTTTTGTGGGTGTTTACATATATATATATATATATATATATATATATATATATATATATATATATATATATATATATATATATATATATATATATATATATATATGTGTGTGTGTGTGTGTGAAAATTGAAGTCAACACTCAAAGGCGACAGATTGTTTCTTGATAAACGCAAACATAAAGCCAACTATTTGCACATAGATGGGTCCGTAACCGGTACTACCACACAGCGTCAGAGTGGACATGGGAACACCAGCAAATAAGAGGTGGTTTTACGTTCCTCAATACCTCCTAATCCGAGGGCTTGCTCTCAGACGGAGTTTAATGTCTTACCTAGGCCGCAAAAAGTGCCACAGAAGAAAGTGTTACATCGAGCAATTCTAGTGGTAAAACGTTATGAAGTATCTTGTATTGCGCATTATTTCTGAAATTCGAGGCAACAGAGACGAGCAATTATCACGAAAATTTCATAGAAAAGCGACGGGCAATCTATGTTACTGTGGGTGAAAATGACTGAACTCGAGATCTGACATCAGGAAAGTTAATATTAAAGATTATTTGGCTTTTATCAAGAATGTCATAATGCAGGGCAGAAGCACCAGACTAAATGTGACAGCAATAATCAGACGACATCAGAATCTAGGGCAACTCATCTGGATGTTATCCCTGTTTATGTTGGTGAATGATGCCATAATCCTTGCCTTCAGTTATTCATCTTTGGTGGTACGACGTGTTTTTTGTTCTCTCGCCGAAATCTGCACAAAAAATTATTTAAGAGTTTTACAGTCTGGTGAATTTGGTATCCAGATGTTAGGGGTTCTGGGTTCGCAGAAATTGTTTGAGATACTTGACTGGGTTATTCCGCTTTTGTGGCAGAATCCTGATGCCAGGAATTTGGTTATCCAGGAATTACCCTTTATACCCAAGACAGCACTAACTTCTAAATAAACTTGATGTAGGCCTTCCTGCTGAGTCTGAGACCCCCACCAACAAATTCGGTTGTTATTTTCTTAATAAAACGACCAGAATTAATTTACAGAGCTACCGCACCATCCGAATCACATTTAGATTCATTCAACTCCTTCCGAATCGTTTGCATTGTCCTCAAATTGACACACCAAAACATTCCGAAATGATCGGTTCGGAGCTTCTAACACGAATGCGAAGTAGTACACCATGTTGTTTCTAGATTTGTTGCAGAGTGAATTGCGTTATATCTTTGTTTCTCACATATGGTGCCCGACTGATATTAATATAATGTGCAGTCGACAAAATCAAGAGCAAACAAAGTGCATGCGCGAAATATAAAATGTAAAATTGTTAAAATTTATTCATCGCTTCCTCTATTTATATATAAATTTTAGGTAGACATTATAAATACTTAATGGATTTTCTTTTAGATCGTAAAGTGTAGAAAATAGAATTTTGTTGACTGCATCCCTGTTTCTGTCAGATTACAAGACCACAAGCGTAGATTTTTTAGCAATGTATATGAATAATCTCCTTCAGCTACTAGATTAAACTTAATATTCAATGTTTGATTTCATATATTCGGCAAGGGGGGATTTAGATATTAACACAATAAACAATCAATATGTCCATACCTCTAAATACAGCTCAAATGTTGATTGTCAGAATGAATTTTTGTCAAACAATTATTAGATAAAAAGTTAAATAAAATTGAATTAAATAGAAACGCATTGGCTGGCACATAAATGTTTGAAAGTACACAAATGCCCATCCATATGCACGCATATATATATATATATATATATATATATATATATATATATATATATATATATATATATATATATATATACTTTAAAAGAGAGCAGGGAATAATTGGGTTGTTGAATTGACTTTTACCCTGATTCGTAAAACACGATTATTTGGTTATATATTATTAACTGTCATCTAATGGTTATGAATTCAATCAGAGTATCAAGTAATAAAGCAACAATTCAGTGTGGAACGAACAATAACTGACTTCAGAGTCACAAAACATCACAACTCATATCACCCAATAACAACTGAAAATGTTTAGAGGATACTTCGTTGAACTGTTTCGTCTAAAATGATATCTATATCAACCAAGTTGAAAAGAATAGTTGTCAATAATACAATATTGCCAATTAAACGTTACACAAATGAAAGACTAACAGAAGATTAGTGCCCAGCTTGATAGTATGTCCGCCATGTTTATTTGAGTCGACGCCTCACCTCACTTTTCAAAGCAGCGTACTATAAAAAAGATAATTCAACCCTACATCTAAAATATATATATATATATATATATATATATATATATATATATATATATATATATATATATATATATATATTATTGGTAAAATATGTCCTCCTATTCGGTACTATGTAGTCTTATGTGTCCTTAAAATAAATTCGGCCATTTCTTGGCAAAGTAACATGCATCGCAGAAAAATAAAGTTTATGAAATATAGACAAGGATGCTTTCAATGAAAAAGTTCAATCAATCTAGGATGTCAAGACATTTTATATAACTTCATACAATTGGCACCTGTGTCGGATATAACCTTTGTCATAGACTATTCATTGATAGCCTCGCTAAAACAGACACATTGCAATGGCAACGCTGGCAGAAGTCACACTTATAGCATGACAATGGAAATCATATAGTATTTAGAGAAATCTTTCAAATCGTTTCTTAGAGAACGAATTTAGACGCAAGATACTTCCTACGCATCTGATTTACCGAAATTACCGACTAGAATTACTTTTGCTCATAAATCATTTCCTATTTTCGTTATCAACTTCATTCTGAAAAAATAAGTTACTATTAGACATTATTCACTCATAAATCCTCTTTTAATTGTAATGAGGCCTTTTCACATCTCAGTCAAAGTGTTGATGCCATATCATCGAATATTTCGTCGTTTTTTATGTAAACATGTTTTGATTCTTGTTTTACTCATAAAATAGTCCTCCTACCATTTCATTATTTCCCACCGATCGAAAAGGTTCAGTTGAATATTTTCCTGTGCAATACTTAATGCCTTGGTTTTCCGTGTAAAAGAGAATATTTTTTTTTTTTTTTTTTGTAATAGGTAACTTTTCTCCGAAATACTTTTGTCACGTTTTAAATACTGGAAATATAAATGAACATTTACAGTTTCAACGAATCTTCATTTATATAAATATATATTATCCCCACACTTCTGCCATACACAAAATTGAGTTTATTCTCCATAATTCTTCTACGTAACTCGTTTCTTTGTAGATTTTAAGGTCGGTTTAGGATATTTATCTCTGTCAGACTACGTCAAATATTTGGAGCGTTTAAATATGCCACCCATTTTTCATAATCTATTATCATATATTTTTGAACCTTTACTAAAGATGATACGGTCTTATTACAATTGTTTACCTAAATTGAAAATAGTTGAAACGATGGATAGCGACTCTGACAGAGGAATCAGAGCCGAGTTCCAATTCCTGTCGAAAAAATTACATTCACTTACGTACGAATATCCTTGGGAAATGCATGATTCCTCTTCTATCTATGAGTATATAACAAGACGGACCGTGTTCTACAGCCTTGGATGGCAAATGTTCTACTGCAGAAAGAAATGACAACCTATTGTTGGAAAAAAATCTGCTTCGTTAGTCATGTATCGAAACATATATGCTCGCCTACGTTCATATCACTGACTGACTTTGATCAAATTAATAGATATCGATGTCGAGGGAGTGTCTTCTAAAGGTAAAGATTGGCGGTCTGTATTTTATGGGAGTACAATTTTTCAGGGTGTATCCGCTGATAAGCTAAATATACAAACATTGGAGGAAGAAGACAAAGGTAAAAATTACAGATCGTTGGTTGTTGAGATAGGATCTTTGAACAGTTCGACGTATGTATGTAATTACCCGACCTGCTCTACATGATATTGTAAAATATCGCGAGCTAGCATGGTGGCGAACTGATGCACCTTGGGCATACATAGGATTTTATGAAATGGACACAGTCAAACAACTATTTTAAGGCATGTTTTATGTTTATAGATTCTTTTTATAGATACAAATATTTAAGTAAATGCTTAGTTTATAATAAACAGTATTAAACATCATTTACCGGCCTGAATGTCCGAGAAATTTTCACAGAAAATTTTCGTCCTCCGTCATGATTCGAACCTGTATCCTATACGCAACCATCATTTAGCTTGACGTGCCTTTACAGATTTGGCCACAGAGGAGGTCGAATTTACTGAATTTAAATTTCATGGAAGATTGAAGTTTAAATAAAGTAAAGTACTTAAATATCTGTGTCTATAAAAAGAATGTAAATTTAGAATATTTAGAGGGTTTTAATTTTTAATCAGGTTAAACACATATTGATATAGCTTGTGCATCTTCGTCGTTATCATCGGCTTTATCTCATAGCCGATGATTCAATACCTTCCTTTCTGATCATTTCCATCATTGTTAGGGCGCTGATGATTAAATTCGCCGGCATTCTGCAGGTTCAGTACTAAAAGATTTATGTTCCACCAAAATCTGATCCAATCATTCATTCTCTATCGCCTTTTGGATATGCAGTATATGGTAGGATGTTATAGAAAATCAGGGAAAAAGATTATGTAACATTGTTGATGTAGAAATAAATTTTCCAGGAAATAGTTTATTTAGTGGATTCATATACTACTTCTGCAGGACATATGGAATGAGACCTGTAGATTCCAGTTATGAATGTACAACGGACTGCCATGACATTATTATAATTTGTTCGAAGATGTTATATATATATATATATATATATATATATATATATATATATATATATATATATATATATAAGTTTCTAGTCTTATTTAGTTAGGAAGGTGTTTGGCAACACATGCTCTTTATGCTACTAAACTCTGTGATGTGTATTGTGATATTATTCGACTTCTCAAGATTCCGTCTTTCTCTTAATATCTGACTAACTGAATGGTATGCCTTAGAAGTATTCGCAAATTATCTTGTCCCGTTCTGGTCATAGATTCAATTTTGTTGGATGGAAAAAGCACAGATTGAGCTCTTCAAGCAAGGAAAGACTGTAAACCTTCTCGCGTATAGCAGAGGGCTTTTGAGGAGTATCTTGCAAGAACACTTCATCACCTGCGGCCTGTTTCCAGCGCAATTATTTCAGGTATTTTGACTCGTGCACGCAAGTACAACCACACACACACACACACACAAACACACACACACACACACACACACACACACACACACACACACACACACACACACACACACACACACACACACACACACACACAACTGCAGGTTTGGTGTTCAACCATTTTCAGAAGGTACTTCATGCCGGGATAGCATTCCCTGACAAAATAACATCGACGACAACATTCCTGACTATCTATCTATCTATCTATCTATCTATCTATCTATCATCCCTCTTGTCATATATATATATATATATATATATATATATATATATATATATATATATATATATATATATATATATATATATATATATATATATATATCATCCTCTTGTCATATATATATATATATATATATATATATATATATATATATATATATACACATATATCATCCCTCTTGTCATATATATATATTTATATATATATATATATATATATATATATATATATATATATATATATATATATATATATATATATATATATATATATATATCATCCTCTTGTCATATATATATATATATATATATATATATATATATATATATCATCCCTCTTGTCATATATATATATATATATGTGTGTGTGTCATGCCTCTTGATATATATATATATATATATATATATATATATATATATATATATATATATATATATATATATATATATATATATATATTTATATATATTGTGCGCGCGTGTGTATGCGGGGTCGGTCGTGAATACATTTTCATTATGCGTTCAGGATTTTTCCTCGTCTTCAAAAAGTTTAATAACAAAAATAACATGTTTTGATAATTGTAGTTTTCCAGGGTTAATCAAAGCGGATATCTTCTCCATACTGTTGGATTTCTTCACAAAATACTTTACGACTGAAATACACTTCTTTCCTAACTAAAGAGTACGAAACAAATGAGAGTGACTCAATCCCCTGGACGTAGAAAAGAGGGGCTGGTTTGAACTGGAGCAAATTAAACATATTAGTCTTTACTACTACTACTAACTACAACTACTACTACTACTAATAATAATAATAATTTTACATACATAATGTCACTCGTAAGGTGGCAGCTGTACTTATGAGTACATAATTTTTATTTTTTAAACCATATGCTACAAGTGATTCCTTCTATGAGTCTATCGGAACTATTTCCACTCAAACCGAGAGCTTATCTGCAAATGGAATTATTTCAAAATTGTGGCACTTGGATACATAAAAAATCCCCGTTATAGTTGGAGCACTCGGTTTGGTTGGAAATAATTCCAGTAGACTAATTGAAGGTATCCCAGGATGACAATGCCTTAACGAAATACAAAAAATTCAGCCACACACCTTTCAAAGGGCTTTGTGGATGTACTTTCTTTTCAGTGGACAAACTCATGATGCCATCTGTAACGTTAGTTCCCTGGGGGGGGGGGACCCGAAAGGAATGACTTCACATCAGAAATCAAAAGAAATAAAATAATAATGATATCTCTCAAAAGTTATTTTTATTTTTACAAAATATTATTATTATTATTATTATTATTGTTATTATACATATCATTACTATTATTGTTATTTCCTTGTTTTTTTGTCATATAATCATTTGCTTTCACACATAGACCTACTTTCAGACATGACACCGTTACATTTTCCACTCAACATTTTTATAAGAATTAAAAACAAAAATAAGCCAGTCTAATATCATACAAATTTTACATACATAATGTCACTCGTAAGGTGTTAGCTGATATTTTTATTTTTAAAAGCAAAGGCTACAAGGGATTCTTTCTGTGATTCTCTCAGAACATTTTCCAATCAAACCAACATCCCATAGGCAACTGGAATTATTGATATCCTCACATGCCACTTTTGTTAGGTTTCCACTGCAAAATCCTTGTAGCTTTTTATCGCCATTATTATTATTATTATTATTATTATTATTATTGTTGTTGTTGTTTTGTTGTTGCTGTTGTTGTAATTGTTGTTTTTCTTGTTTTTGTAGTTATTGTTGTTTTTGTAGTTGTTTTTGTTGTGCTGCTGCTGATTGCTGTTGTCATTGCGGTTTTCACATAATAGAGACGTTTATATTGATTTTATTATTTCCTCAGTAGGGATTATACGAAGGCATACTGCATTAGAAAGCGACTTCACTGAAAAGATAATGATCGACGTGAAACATTGTATTATTGACATGAATACTTCAGATGATCTTAAAATATGAAAGCTAGATTTCCCTCTAAATTCGTTCCCAGAGGGTTAAATTTGAATATTGTTCAGGCATACCTCTTGCATAATGGCAGAAGTTTTATGCAAGCGTGAAATACCAGCCCTCAATAAATTCGCAAAATGTAATCTGAAAGAAAGTGTAGCCAACCGTAATTCACTCTTTATATACACCGAATAGACACCGTAGCCATATTGAAAAAATTGAAATTTTCTTGTGAACTCTAAAATCTGAGCAAGCTTTAAAAGCGTCAAGAATGTTAAAAAATAAAACAAACTCTATTCAAGTATAACCTATTTCCAAATATAGCAGTTGAAATGGATTGTTCACACAGCATCCTTTCTCTTCATTTCGAGAAGATCAGATAAATGACATTAATTTAAAAAAAATAAATAAAACATAAGCAAACGATAATATCATCTGAGATAGCATATGTTCCTGAATAAATCGTAATTAAAGAATATCCTGATGATACATGCAGAGAAATATTTCCTTTACAACCTCAAAATAAATAGATATTTGCATGTAACGCAACACAAGAAATTCCGAATCGTATTTTAACACCTGATAAATGAATTTCTATTCATTCAAAAGACGAGGACATATTGACTGAAAGTAAAGCTTCAGTTAGTTGCCAAACATGTCATCGCAGTTTTCATTTCTTTTTTTCGCATCTTACTCCATTTTAAGAACTGCCTCCATCGTACAGAAGATAGGAACCCTGTTAACTTAATTCTGTATATTCTAATGAATATACGCATATGAGGTATGTCCTAATTTCCGACGTAACACAAAAATGAAATCTAATGATAGACTGCTCATTTAAATTGAAAAGTAATTAGTTAATACGTAGAAATTGCATGCAAGCAACCAGACGTTAATGCAATGAGTGAGATTACCAATGTAGTCCTATGAAAGATACTTTAAAATCTTAGTTAAGTAACTAAGTAACGTCATAAATATTTACATGTGTGTATATTTCAAAACATATATTTCACAACTGTTTTTTAATGGATTCCGAAATGAAGACGATAATGCCACTAAGCCGCAGAGGAATCATTGGAGGTAAAAGAGAATAAAAAGTTATTTCATGAAACCGGAAACCCAATACTAAATACGGAAGAAGGTATAAACATCTACTCTTGTTCAAAAACCGAGGCGAAGTATGAACCGAAAGATAGGCGAACATATCTATTCCTATTGACAAGAAAAATTAATTAATAAGTAAAAAAAAAATATTCAAAGTTCTGACAGAGACGTTATGGGTACAAATTTGAAGTAGAATTTAGAAGGAAACTGAAACCTATCTCAAACAGGGAACTTGGGATAAATCTCTACCCCTGATCGAAAAACAGAGGAGGAGGGTTAATCAGGCGATAGGCAAATCTACCTGATTCTATTAACTTTTATCTTAACTTATATTTACTTATAATTCATACTTATATTCCTTATTTAGATATGCATATGTCATACTTCATATTTCATAATTACAATATTGAGAGTAACGGTTACATAGGCAAAGCAGAGAATTCCAATGTTTTCACACATTTAATTTTATGCTTTAATTTGATTAATCTATGTGTTACCATTGCTTTCTGTTTGCTACAGTTTGTAGTTA
>CAHIKZ030000278.1:657500-680000 GCA_903632075.3 Acanthosepion pharaonis
CGCATTTTTTTCTTTATTTTTACATTCAGAATGCTTTAAAAATTCCATTTAGAATTGTTTATAATAAAATTCTACTCAATCGGTAGACTCATAACGATTGAAAACAATGCTTTTGTTTGAGTTTGTGTTTGACCAATTCGTAAAAAAAAAAAAACTAATTAAGACAAGCGTGTCCGTTAAACGCTAACCTTAGTCAATTTTATTTTTCAGTCTTTATGATGGTCGATACTTGATCTATCTCTTACTGTTACGTCCCCGTGCAACGCCGGGCTCTACTGCTAGTACAGACTATCACTGAGAGAAAATTTAATCAACGCACGCACACACACACACACACACACACACACACACACACACACACACACACACACATATATATATATATATATATATATATATATATATATATATATATATAGAGAGAGAGAGAGAGAGAGAGAGAGAGAGAGAGAGAGAGAGAAGGAGAGATGGCATGCCATAAAACTATAATATATCATTGTGTCTTCTTTTCGGAAATTCAACATTCTAAACAAGGTCATGCGTCAGGAACATGCGCGCGCATACACACACACGAGTACAAAGACATATACACAAATACATTCTCACACAAATATATACACACAAAGAGCGGAACACAGGGGTATATTTGTAGACTCTCGAAGTTGAGGGTTACGATAAGGGTTAGTTTATATGGATAGGAGGGAGAGATAACTGCTGACTTTAGACTCGAACAGATTAAGATTGTAGTGATCAGGGAAATATCCTCTAGTGTCTCTGTTCCATTGGACATGAGTTCGCGGGAAGAATATGAGAGTGTGTCTTTATGTTTGTGCGCGTGTGTCTGTACATTTATACGCATGTGTCTGCACGTGTGTGTGTGTGTGTGTTTGTTTGACAATATTCCCGAAGTAGATAATTTTGGTTGCTGTGTTTTTTTACAGTAGGAAATTAGATGGCATCTCTTACAGCTGTATATTAATACCCCCTCTTATCACTGCATAGAAAAACGATTGAATGTTCGCTTATTTGCTTTTCTCTCTTCGGGGAAACCATATTCAAACATATGTACATCTCCCATCGGCAACTCATCGCGTTTATCCGATATATTTACTCGTGACCTTCGAATAAACCAGATGTAATCATGTAAAAAGCTGCAATTCTTTCAGAGGTTAGCGAGTAAGTGTGCATGTGTTGAAGCGTAATGTTTGGGTACGTGTTTCTGAGCATGTTAAGCCTCAATGTAGAAAGGAACCTGTCTGTTCGTGATAATGCTCAAGGTGCTTTTCAAAATTAGTTCAACTACGTGAAAAAAAAAGATTGTTCAATAAATGCATATTTTCTATCCTGGTTAATGCGGTTGATGACATTTCTCTGAAGTAACCGGAACGAGAACATTTCCAAATCAAGAAAATGAAAAATAAATATGTATTTTAATTATTTTTATGACATCGAACTTAAAGAAAAATAGCGTTCGTAAGAATATGGAATTTTAAATGTAGCTTAACCGATGAGAGAACAGAATATTATATGTACATACAGCTGTAAATACACACCCCGGAGAAAATAAAGAAAATAAAAATTCAAATTCCACTATTATTTAATTTATTATTAATTGATAATATATCTCTATGAATTTCCAAAACATTTTGCCTGACTGTTTTATAGTCTATCTATCTATCTATCTATCTATCTATCTATCTATCTATCTATCTATATCTATCTATCTCGATTTACAAAGGCGAGAGGTGCGAGATATGAAGGTATTGGAGTAGAAGATACACCTACATGTAACTGTTTCAACAGTGAAAGGGTGGGAGCGGGATGCCAGTCTCGTAGGACGCTTGAATTCATGAAGTCTGGGAACCAGAGAAATCAGCTGATCAGAGCAATTACTATGAAAGTATTTGTAAAAAAAAGACATAGAGAGGCTACGGCACATCTGTGAGAGAACGACAGTAGACGAGATACCAGTTCAGGGCCAATAACATTGCATATCCCTCTTTGGATCTTATCAAGAATCCGAGGCAAAAATAAGGGGCTCCTCACCATATATGGCAGCAATACTTCATGCAACGGCGAATGGTTGATTTGTATATTTGAAGGATCGATTCCGGGGAGAAAAATCCCCTGGCGCGGCACAGGGAGCCAACTTTCATTGCGCTGAACGAAGCCACAGACTCAATGATGTATTTGTTCCATCTCAGTTCAGCTGACAATTCGAAACCGATCAGCCGCAAAGAGGTGCTCTCGAGAAGTTGAGAGTCAGACATTCTAATGCGGGGATGGGGGGGCAGGAAATTATCTCTGTTGTGATTAATAGAGACCGGTTTTGTTTTTGAGGCATTCTTTTTAACCAGCCAATTTCTGCCCCAGTTCACAACCGATTCGATGTCTTTTTCGAGACGAACGGCCAGATTAGTTTTGTCAGCGACATTAGGTTTGTTTTTAAGGCTGGAGTAAATTGTAGTGTCGTCTGCGTAGATGCCTACTTGGGAATCTGTGATGTCTGGGAGATCGTTGATGAAGATAACGAACAGAGTAGGGCCAAGGATGGAGCTTTGCGGAGACAGCTGCGTTCCTGGGATAGGAGCTGAAGGAGAATCCGTTGTGAACAACCTTCATATTCGCGGTTTGACAGGAATAATTGTATTAAGTCAAACAGTCGACCTGTAAATCCATAACCCTGGAGCTTGTGAAGAAGACCGGTATAACAAACCCTATCAAACGCTTTGGAGATGTCTAGAGCCACGACACGAGCTTCTCCGTTATTTTGAAGAGTTTGTTGACAATTTCTGTGATGGTCGTAATGCATCAGTTGTTGATCGGGCAAAGCTGAAACCATATTGCTTGATTGAGAGATCATTGTGGTTAACACATTCGGCATTGATTAAAGCTTGGAAGACTTTGCCGAAGAGGGGTAGTGGACTGATAGGACGGTAATTACAAGGGTCAGAGTGGTCGCCAGAGTTCTTAAAGAAAGGAACAATGGATGAGGACTTCCAGCAGACTGGAAAAAATTCCTTGAAGCAGTAGTTATATAATTTAGAGAGGGCGGGCGCTAGTTCAGGCACACATTTCTTTAAGACGATGGCTGGTATCCCATCTGCACCACTGGCCTTTTGGGGGTCTAAATTATAGATAATGCCCAATACCAATGACGGGGTTGTGCGCAACCTACTCAATAGGGCCTCAGTTCAAAGAGAGAAATCTAGTATGGGTAAGCCGGAATAGTTGAGCGTTGAATTGAATGAAAATTTCCGAGCAAAGCATTCAGCCTTTTCGGCAGAGGAGGTCCGGACCTCCATCTGGTTGAACAAAGGATGTACAGAGGATTTGTTATTATTACGTACGCTCTTGCAGAGACGCCAATAGTGCTTAGAGATAAATTTGCGAGATGCAATATGTTCATTCATTCGAGCAGCAAATAGTGACTTAGCTTCGTTGAGGACACGCTTACACTCGTTACGGTCAGAGGCAAAGAGACGTCTATGGCAGTCGATACGATATAGGTGGAAGATGCGATTTCTATGGGCAATGGCGGCTGAGCAAGCAGCGGAGAGGCAAGGGGAGGAGGGCGATTTGACCTTATATTTCCTTGAGGGAATGAAAGCGTCGATCCCAGCTTTAACCCATGAGGACCCCGGAAGCACATTCTTGAACGGGGAGCGTAAAGACAACATCCCAGGGGACATCGGGAGAAAATCACGGAACGGTTCCAGACTGCTCGTTGATAGCAGAACGAGGTTCTAGTGGTAGGAGTTTCTTGGCACGGGTGGAGTTGAAGGAGATGTTGAATCAGATGAAATCTATCTATCTATCTATCTATCTATCTATCTATCTATCTATCTATCTCTACACACACACACACACACACACACAAACGATACACACAGACACACACGCACTTACACACATATATATATATATATTTATACGTATATATATATATATATATCTGTATATGTAGAGCTTAAATTTTGCATATAGAAATATCCTCCTTTATAGAAGGTTACAGAAAGAGAGCAGAGATGGATACTTAGAGAATCGGCGTCGAATATCATTTTAAAAGCAGAAATTCTGGCTATATTTAAACGCAGTTGCTACATGACCAAACGGTTAAGCACGTTACATATATTGTCACTTCTCTTAGGCAATACAATTGCAAATCCTGCCGGGAGACTCAGTTTTTCTAAGAACGTTTCTTGAATATTCAGGCCAGTAAACGTATTTGAAATAAAAAAAATGTTAATTAAATAAACAAAGCATTTCCTTGATTAAGAGTATCCATATAATCTTTGCTCAAAACGAAAATACGTAGAAATTTCACACATATATATATATATATATATATATATATATATATATATATATATATGGAAAGAAATGGAAGTGAGACAATTCAGGACTACAATCGTTTCCCGATTTGATATGAATGGTAGGAATAAATCATATTATCATCATGTAATACCGTAGCTCTGAAGCTTACGTAGAAGGCCAGATTGCCAAACCCTCTCAAATGCCTTAGAGATAACTAGATCATAGTCGAGCATCGTCGTTATTATCGAGAGCTTGACTTATATATTCAGTTATGCCCGCAAGCACAACTATGGTGGACAGTACAAAGTAGAAAGTGTCTCTGTCTCTCTCTCTCGATATATATATATGCACGTACACACAAGTGTACAAAAATGTCTCGTGATCTATCTACTACCATTTGTTTGTATGAAATATTCATCAACCGCACTTTATATATATATATATATATATATATATATATATATATATATATATATATATATATATATATAGTACCTATGGGCACAAATCCGTTATGTCCCAGTCATCCTAAATACTTTGGACACTTTTGTAAATGGGACGGTAATATGTTGTCTGCGTAGCCCAACGCTAGCAGTGATTTAACTACTTCACGCCACTAGCGAGTAGGTTTATTTATGCTGTAATGATTGGCGTTTTATTTACGACCTCCATTTTGGCTATTCTTCATTCATTAGACCTTCCCAGTTTAAAAACACACACACGCACACACACACAAACACACACACACACACATACATATATATATATATATATATATATATATATATATATATATATATATATATTAAATTAATTATGAAATTAATATGAAATTAAGAAATCATACATCGGATTACAGGTCTAAGGCTAGCAGAACAATTTTTTAATGATAAGATGCTACGAAAACGTCTTATCAACGCCCCGAATTGCAAAAATGCAGACCCTAATGAATTCTATAATTATATTTCGAGCTTCCCATTTGACAAATTAGAAATACCCCAAGCACAATCCAAATACACCAGACGAAAATGGAACCAGCTAAATGATATGAAGCCCCATTTGTTATAATAGATACAAAACAATATACAGACATCATACAAAATGACTAACCTTATATGAAGAAGCCAGACAATAGCAACCTCGTAAAATGATGAAAGATTCACCAATTTAATTACATCTATACCGAGGCTGTCTAATTTCTAATGAATATGACTATATTGCCAACTTTAGATGTAAAACGAGCAAACTTTATGGGCTACCTACAGTGCACAAATCAACTCATCAATGAAATGTGCAATATAATAAAAACCGAATTTGCGAGAAACACAGCCTAAGCAATTTCTTAGATAACCTATTGCAACCTCTCATCAAACGCGTTCAGAGTTTCATATGACATGATCTAGAATTTTTCGAATATCTACCAAACGCGGTAAACCATAATACTTACATACTCTCAGTGGATGTTGAGAAACTATATAGTAACATCCTACATTACTATGGAATAGAAAACATTAAATAAATAATGTTTACAAACGGTCTTACATGAGCGACCCAAACTTATCAGTGAAAAACCAATCACAGAAAGCCTTGGATTCATCTTAGAAATCAATCATAACGTTAAATGAAACATCCTACCGAGAAGAATAAAGAACACACTTGGATACAAATGTTGCACTAACAAATGCCAACCTAGTCATGGGATACTATGAGCTAAAATCTAAAGAAAATGAAAGACCATCGGAAACCTATGGGAACTAATACAGATACAGAATAAAGAAAACTTGAAAAGACATCTAGATGACTGTTTCATTCTGTGCAATGAAATTCTTGATAAGCTAAGGCCATTCCAAATTTTTATTAATAATATAAATTATATTATCCAATTTACCGTAAAAATATACTTTTTTAGACATAATAATAACAAAAATAACACAAGATTACAAACCGACATTTATTTTTAAAACTTACTGGCTCCCGAAACTATCTCCTTTTTACACCATCGCATCAAAAATTCACTCCTAGTAACAGTCCATACAATCTAGCCAACTGAACCTGTTCAATTGTCTTAAACACACAAAAAAGAGACGACAAAAAAGAAGAGATGGAAAATTCTCATCAAGAGAAAATACCCAGAAATTCAAATATCAAAAATCAATGAAAAAGCAAGACAAAATAATATTCACACGCTCTCTTATATCTCAACTTTTAACTCAAAGAACAGAGAAATCTACAAACACATGCTTCTAAATCCCCCAATCCCATTAAAAGACAAAAGCAATGATAAATCTATTAAAAAAATGCCTAATTATAAATAGTAAACGACAATGAACATCACTAAAATAAGATAATGACGTGTGCAAATCTGGGAATAAAATTATAGAGCAAGTTAAAAAAAGCAACCGGCGATTTGTGGAGAATACAACTACAAATTAGAAGGTCACGTATTTCACTTCAAAGACGGATCCAAATTCAAAATTAAAAAGGGTATCTCATGCAACTAACAGAATGTAATATGCATAATAACATGCAAATTATGCCAGGAATATTAAACTGGAAAACCGACAAGTCACTCCGACATAGTTCATTGCAAACAAATTATAGATCCACTCACCAGAAAAATACCCCTTAGAAGAATGTTGATGACGAAATACGCCAAATTTTAATATCTTCCCAATCTACCAATGACATTTAAAAAAAAAACCGAAAAAAGCGTATTATTAAAGAAATATTTTTTTATCTGCAATTTTAAACTAATACACAATTCATTTCATAAAACAGAATCAAGCACATCAGTATCGATTCTATCTTATTTTCCTCTCCATTAGCGACATATAAAACCAGTATGCACCTTGATTTTCATTGATTCAAGACATAAACGTCAACACGCTAGAATATAAAAGTATATAAACTTTTTGAAAAGGTAAAAAGCGAAACTGTTTAAAGTAAAATATTTTTTATGAAACCCCATATATAGACACATTTACATATAGATATTAAGTGTCTTTCAAAATCTTAAAATCTTATCTCTCATTCTCTCTCTCTCTCTCTCTCTATATATATATATATAATATATATATATATATATATATATATATATATATATATATACTAGAAATGTTACTGAGAAACTTCGAAGTCGGGTTAAAATTGAAATTTACAAGTTCAGTATCTCTCATATATATATATATATATATATATATATATATATATATATATATATATATATATATATATATGTTATAGAGTAGTTTCACAGTGGAGGCTTGCATTTCCCTAAGTCGGTCATAAAATAGGTTCGGCGTACAAAACGTTAGGAACTTGATATAATAGTTAATGACGCAGCAATCTAGTTGTGGTGGCTGGTACTTTAATATCCGACTAACGGTCGTCCGACATCGACTGATTGACCAACTCACTGAGCGGTATTTAGTCACCCGCCCACAGGGAATCATGTGGCACAAGGCCTGTTTAACGTGGGATCTCCGAGCCCGTGGGATCTCCGAGCCCATGGGCTCGGCCAAAAATATGCCATTTGAACCCGGTTTACCTCCCCGAAAGAGACTCCGCCCTTCAGCGTAGCCTTGTTCGAGTTCCTTCCCGCCCGAAGGCAGAGAGTCCAACCGGTCAGCCGGTCGTCCGACTTCAGACTGAACTCAGACCAACACACTGAGGATATTTAGTCACCCCCCACGAGCGTATCATGTAGCACAAGGCCGGTTTAACGTGGGATCTGCGAGTCCGTGGGCTCGGCCCAAAATATGCCCATTGAACCCGTATAAACGGGTTCAGGGTCGGTTTACCACCCCGAAAGCGAATCCGCTCTTCGTCGTAGCCTCGTTCGAGCTCCTCCCCGCCCAAAGACACAGAGTTCAACCGCTCAGCTGGTCGTCCGACTTCAGACTGAACTCAGACCAACTCACTTAGCGACTCAGCGACTGCTACTACGCCTACTTATTTATGGGAGGTCTATTAACAATAGAATAGGGGAGGTCAATGAAATATAACGTTTAAACAAAATAAAGCAATAAAGGTTGATCTAACCAGGATAATATATATATATATATATATATATATATATATATATATATATATATATATATATATATATATAACATGTAATATGACATAATATAAACCGTATTCTCGACACAAGATTTTGTAAATATTATGTGTTTATCATGGGGTACAACAGGTACATATTTCAACGAATTGTTTTGCTGTCATATTTTCCATATAATATAATATTTAATTCATTACATAGATTACATTTTCTAAGTAATTTCATTATAAGTATCATCTATATGTTTTTGTTGATTACTTTTGCTTCGTATTAATGCTGTATTTCTTAATATAATGTTCTTTATTAACAAATGTTCCTCGACATGAAATCGTTATTCTCCAGAAATACAAGATACTGAAATATATATACATAAAAATGCAAATTGAATCCAAATAGATAGTGATGAGATTTTTCGCAGCGATTTTATTCATTGATCCTGTGTATAGACATGAAAAAACCTTTTAATGAATATTCCGTCCGGATATAAACGTGCACTGTTCTCCACAGCTTCTTATCCTTCAGAAGATGTGTATTCTAAGTATTCCTTTTGAAACATTGTTATTTCATGTTGCTTTCACAATTGTTCTTAATTCAGAATTGTCCATCTCTGACAATGAATGCTATTTAAGGAAGAAGGGCACATTTTACGGTGCCCATCATCCCATAGCAGCAGGAGAGAATACATTTATACATCACTATTCTGAATGCATGAAAGCGAAAATGAACTTGAACTCACTCATACTGATTTCCATGCCAAAGCTACTTAACCGAAAATGTTATTTCAACTGAACACTTTCAAGTTTCTCTAGTTCTTTGGGGTTGCATTAAGGGATATTCACATTATTGCATGTAACATTTAGCTATAAACCCTGCTTTTGCGGATGATTACTTCAACTGCCACTCAAATCTGAGTAGCCCTGCCTTCTATGCACATATTACATAGAGATGAATACACGCAGAGAAACCGAAATTGGTTATGTTATTCCTTTTAAATGTCTTCTGCTCTCCGATGGCAGCATTTAAATTTCCTTCTGATCTATGGTCCATCTGAACACTCCACAAATTATTTATACTTAATTTTTAACATTGGTAAATCAACAATTTATGATTATTTAAGTTCAATTTAAAAAAAAAATTGTCAATTTACGGTATGGGTTTTGTCATTTTAGTTATATCATTTGAGTGAAATACAAACACATGACCATAAATAAAATATGATTATAATAATTCTGTTCAAACGATTATCTATGTTATAGAAAGAGTAGTACGCTTTTAAGATTATGGAATATTTGAACAACACATGAAAATGTTTTTACTTAAAGTTAACATTTGGAAATGTAAATTTTCGGGATTTGACATGTATTTTCTGAATAAATGTATAAAGTAAACACAAGGACGTTTAGTTTTTAGTCATTATGTTTGTATATACAGGAGTTCTTCGACTTGGGTCGGAGATGCGTTCCTACGATGCAGCATAACCTGATTTAGACGTATGTCGGAACTCACCCATGAGTCTGCATTACATAAAGAAGGGCAAAAAGACCCCGCAAATAAAATAAACAAACGAGATATAGCGAATTTATCACAATCCATTATGGAGTACACCCGGTAATTGAACAACGCCGACTTCCATATACAGCGCCGCGTGACGACGTATGTTATTCTGGAAAAATAGCGTCGTAACCACGAAATGCTGCACGTCGGGTGCTACATTACTCGAGGACATTCTGTATTACGAATTGTTTTATTGTATTGAATAAAATAAAATAAAATTTATAAAAATAAAAGCCATTTTCGATACATTATAAAATTGACATATTAAGAAAAATAAACCAGTTTTTTATATAATTTTATTATAAGATTGGACATTCAAGAAAAATAAACCATATTTATATCCATGCAGAATGTCCTCGGGTTAGTTGGACCGCATGTAATTCAAAAATCACTATGAGAACGGAATGTAGATTTATTAAAATAATTTTATCTTGGAACAGATCGAATGTATTTGGATTAGAAAAAACAAACAAACTATGACACTTTCCTTGGTGAATTTCATATTAACATCAAGAAACTGATTAGAAAATTGGAAAGAATCAGTATAATAAGATAGAAATATAATACATCTGTATGATATAATGAAAATTATTTGAATATATATATATATATATATATATATATATATATATATATATATATATATATACTGAAACGTAATCATTGCTTAAACTATTATATTGTGGAAAGATAGAAAAGTTTCAGTGTGACCACTGACAGAAAATGTAAAATTCTGGATTCTAGTCCGTTAATGAGGCTTTTATATATTGTTCTGTGCTATTACACACATTTTTTTATGCTGTATTGTGAAATGAAAAGCATACTTATTATAGCATAACCTCTATACACAGCGCGTGCACTCACATATACATTATATATATATATATATATATATATATATATATATATATATATATATATGCAGAAGTGTTTATCTAAAAAAAAAAAAAAAAAAAAAACTTAAATTCACCTACATCCCTGTCATGCACCAACGGCTTAAAGGTACATTATTTACAATATTGTCCTCATCTTTGTCACCATGTTTATTGCAAGGTTTCGGCCGTTGTGCGCTCCGGTCTTCTTCAGATGGTTGGATTGTTGAACCCTTTATTTCGCTGGCTGGCATGGACTGTTCTAATTTCACTTGCCATGTTTAATGATTGTCAATTATCTGTTATCTCCTGTTAATTTCCCTCTAAATGGTCTCCACTGACTTAACCGGTTATTGAACTCACAGTCTTTGGATCCTGCCACTGGATCTAACCAAGAACTTTATCCACTGTGCCATGTGTCCTCAAAGACTGACGCGTATTCAGCCTAACTAGAAGCAACCAGACGTCTAACCACACTGTTGAACTGAGATACATCCAAACATTCTGTCAATGGATGAATATATATATATATGAAACATAAAGCACTATGTGTTGAAGGGTAACCTGAAAAGTACCAAATACGGAGAATGCTGATTAATCACACAATCTCATTACTATGTATTCATAAATAAATTTAGTAGAAAAGTTAAGTTTTTTTCAATATCGATTAAATGCCTTTTTTTTCTCGTTGTTTTCTGATTTTGTATAAATGTAAATTGTTATGATTTGTTTGAACCCTTATTTTGGCGAAACTTTTGTCATTCAAAAATATTTTGTGATGTATCTCTTAGCATTTGTTTGTATGAAACATTCATAATCTGCACTTTCTCTTTGAATAACCCTGCATATATATATATATATATATATATATATATATATATATATATATATATATATATATATATATATATATATATATATTATCCCTCGCCGTTTCCATAACTCTGGGTTTTAAGTAAATGTGCGTATGTAGGAATTTTGATCCAATCATGTGGATGGAAAAAGTGCTCTTGCAGCCGATTTCATATTTTGTTTGCAGAAATATAGATAAAAACAATACAAACCCCAACCACGTTTGTTCCAGTAGCTAGAACTGGGTTACTAGACAATGAATGCATATTCCCAATTCATTTATTGATTATTTGGTAAATAAAAGAATCACAACGAACGCACCGGTTCCCGTTTTTCCAATTGATCTTTCGCTGTAACCCACATTTCCTGGAAAGCATTTTCTCTTAAAATTTCATATTTCAGATGAGATATGAGTTTCTGTTTAACCTGAGGTCATGAATTTAATGTAAATCCTAGGATTTATTCTCAGTATTATCACCGCTTTTTTATCATTATTATTAATAAAAATTTAACAATATAGCTGTCAATATAAATGTATCCCGCATAACTATCTGCGTTCAATGACAGCTCAGGTTATGCACAATCATGGTTCTTCAAAAACATTTCTCTATTTTCTAAGCAAGTTTTGGTATATTTAAGATAACTGTATTGATATATCTGTAATTCCATAGAATTACTGAAAACCGTCAGATATTTCATTTGATTAACTTTTTCTCCATCTACAATATATTTGTAAAGTTCTACATATATCTTTTCTAATTATTTGTTCAATAAATTTTATGTGTCTGTGTTACTAGCCACTGTTTTCTCAATTGTTAGATATTATGAAATGTTCTTGTCTCGCATATACGCAAGGTATTCTGAAATAGATCTATATTCGAACCTCTATTTTCTCATTTTTTTCTCTTCATGGAAATATCTAGAATTCACTGTCATATCAGATATTAAAAAATTATGTAGAGATAACATCATTTTTTCGTTTATGTATAAGAACATTTTTGATACATTATTTGCTCAGATCCTGACCAAATATCAGGAGTATTATTCACAATTTGTAAGAGCTTTCGAAATTTGTTATATATATTCCACTCAAATGTTCACAGTTACACAAAAACCACATCAGCTTTCTCTTTCGCCGAAGACTATAAGTTCTATGAGCTTGCTTTTCGCTGCTAACGACCGCATTATATTAAAACAACTATTTTTGTACGATCAACGAATATAAGCTATGTCGGGCCTGATGTTTGACAGTTTGGGGATACAAAGTGCTGTAAGTGTGGAATTGCTGCTCATTTAATTGATAAAATCTCGGAACTGGAATTCGGTAGGCTGAGTTCTTATATTACTCGGGTTCGTTTTATTCACGTACACGCAAATAATCTTGGGAAAAAAAAAGAATCCACTTCTTTTCCCCAAACTATGGGTTAATTAGCATGACAGATATCAATAAATCATTATTATCTCAAAAGCTAACTTATAATCAAAATATATTTCTCGCTTCAAATAACATGCTAGAGGTTGAATAGATGTAAAAGACAAATCAACAGATAGATGAATCATTTTAGATTTCGTGATTACTTTTTGTTATTCGATTAAAATTTCCAGTAATTCTTTTAATTCTGATTCTACATCTGGCAGCGAAACTAAATCATCAAAAGTTGTGTGTTTCAATAAAAAAAATTGCATTCTATATATAACCAATTAATCTGATCAGAAAACATTATATAATATCATTCACCTTTTATTTCATGTTCTACAACTCGATGCTAGCACTTTGTTTCCACCAGAAGAAAACATCATTTTAATAAATTTTATGTTAATTGACCTTTCCTAATATTTCAAGATTTATTAATTGTCACATGGTAGAATTTATTAGTGTCTTCTTTGAAAATTGGAGAACAATGATCATCGGTGGACGTTTTCTGTCTGAATTTTTGTGATGATTAGTCAAATCTATTTACACTATTTACATTATTTACATTCGGGAGTATTTCCTCACATTTGTTTTTGTCATTACAAATTTTAAGAAAGTTTTGCCAACCGGCCTTTATCAGATGTATATTGATACAGGCAAACGACAGGGTGGTTTGAACTGAACCCTTTATTTAATCTACGGGGTGTACACTGTTCTCTTTCCACTGTTCATGTCTGAGGATATTTCGTCTATTTCATAGTTTTACGACTGATTAGCTATTCCTCACCTAGTTACAACTGATTCCACTACACTCAACCTGGGTCGCGGCTTGAACTCACAATAACTATATCACCAAATTCCCGAACCAACAGTTTACAGTCATGAATGTCAACAAGAACAACTAATAGGACAAATATTCGAATTTAATTTTGATTTTGACCTGTATTTTTCTAAGACACATTATTCTTTCATTATTTCTGGATTTTTTTTTTTTTGCTTTTTTGAGTAAAGGATCACTTAACACAGTTGTGAACTTATTTTTCGTATTTGTTTTGTGATCAATGCTGGAACTATGAAGTATTTCACTATATGTTTCACTATATTTACCCTTCCTAATTTAGGATTTATACATCCGTTGCTAATGTTAAGCTATTGTGACATGATTTTCGATTTTTCTTTTTACTTGTGTCTTTAACTATTTTTTTTTATATTTCTTCCGTTATTTTCGACATGGGTATATATGCAACACAGATTACTATATGAAAATTGCATCACTTAAATTCTACAGAAAACTTTCCAGAGTTTCATAGAATAAGACCTTGTTCTTTCATCCTGTATATATAATTCTCTTTTCGACTGTTCTGTTTACACAATATCATGAGACAACCTGACCGATGATCTGAGTGTACTGATTTACTAATGAACCTGTTATTCTGTGCGCTCTTTCCTAGTAATTTCAACTAGGGTCAATTCATCTTAGTTGCAGCATACAACACAGGTGGGCTATGTAGGAAGTAAAGCAAAATAAATTTTGTTTGAACAATCGCTTGCAATAGGGAACTGACAGTTACCCTAGCAGAAAAAAAAAACAAGTATAGTTTTCAAATGTATGTATGTATAAATCGTAGTTAAAATCGTCATGAGTGGAGGTATTTTTTTGAGCGGGGTGCAAAACCCTTGCGGATGTATGCCTCAGAGATCAAATGTGACCTCCGAAGAGACATTGAAATTGTTTTACCAATTTACAGAGAATCTTGGAAATGTTGTGTGTGTGTGTGTGTGTGTGTGTATGTTTGTGTGTGCGCGTGTGTGTATGTGCGTGCACGAATACTGTTTTGCGTGGCAGGTTATGTAAACCATTTGAAAGATCATCAACCAACCGGTAACAACTCAACCACACAAACCTGCCTTAACGTCCTACCAACGGTATCTGTGTTGTTTGCAAAAACGATTGCAGATCATCCGCTGGACAGAGAACACACATGGGAGCACAGGGGAGAGGTGGAGAGCATGCAAATTCAATCAGCCCACTCAAAGTTGGGAATTGCAGTACAGGCCAGTTGCAATTTTATATCGGAAATGGAAAATATATGGAATGCTCAGCTGTAAATTTACATTTCTTGCGTGCAATATATCTCGATTCAATATGATCCGACGTCTATCTTCAGCTTATTTTATGTTTATTAGCATTGTTCTCATCTTTTTTATTATCACAAATGTTCTTCCATCTTGCAATACGAATACCCACACTTATATATATATATATATATATATATATATATATATATATATATATATATATATTATAAATTAATTTAAATTATGGTGTTTTTCGCTACACAGTTCTAACCTGTTTCAAAAATGGAAGGTCCAAATTTAATTTTGTAATTAAATTAAAGACATTAGTTCCATTTCATCCTCAAGCGAATTTTGGAGTAACTTATAAAATTACTGGGTTTTAAAATCAGCAAAAATCATAATTTATGTTTCTGTGTCCATTTTTTAATAGGCTTCGATAGTTTAATCTATTGTATAATTATTCTCTTTTCTGGTTTGAATTCACTAAAGACAAGTTGTTATAACCAGAAGAAAAAAAATCATTACACGCTGAAAGTTTATTAAAATGTAAAATCGGTTCATGTTACTAGAACACCAGTTATATTTACCATTATTATCAATGTCACATGTTCGATACATTTCGAGTAGAATTTTCTTTTGTTGTAATAAAAGTTTCCCACGTATTCTTGAAAAACTACCAGTAGATAAAACTATCCCCATCGATGTATTTCCAAAGATCGCAAAATATAATAAACGGGGACTTGGTAATTTCTATGCCATATATAGTATTTTGTTATTACCACAAAGAAGACTATTTCTCCACTTGAGAAGCGCGACTAGGTTATCGACAGAGAATTAATATCGACTTCGCTGCTATTGAAAGTTTCTGTGACCAGCGGTCACTATTTGTCTATTAAATTTTAGTATGCATTTAGTGATTCATTGCTTTTTAAGAATCCTAAATTTACAATAACCCACCAGTTCACCGGAATGCAGCACGATAAAAATTTCAACCCAGTGTTTGAATATTCACAATAGTACAATATTGCATTATTCAAGGCCTGGATAGTTTACTAATCTCGATTATACTTTTTCTGTATATAATTTTTGTATATATTACAGATTCAGTGATGTTTTATTTTCCAAAGACATTAACCACATAATATAACAGATAATGACGAAAAGAATAGCCTAAAGTTTTTCGGACACGCAAGGCATTGAAACAAATTTTAGAAAAATTATGTCAAGAAAATAATTAAATGAAGACAACAAAGAAAGAACTTAAACTTAACCGCAGCACATTGTCAGCGTTTATAACGAAACTTGTATTGAAGAGGATTGCTTTCGTAAATATATATATATATATATATATATATATATATATATATATATATATATATATATATATATATATATATATATATATATAGGAGGTATTTAAATTTAAACGTCATTATATATTACTTGAGACGTTATTTCTTGTTGATACACGTATTTGGTTATGCCCTCTTTATTCGAAGCAATATATATTTCTTTTCCTCTGTTGCGTACTCATTGTTATTATTACGCTTAACTGAGTTGAAATTACCGACTAGTGTTTTGTTCAGGTCCGCTAAAATGGCTTTATTAAAGATTTAATTCCACCTTTTCTTCCATCATGTCTTTTAAATAAACTAGTAGTTCTCGAGTTGTGGAACCGCCTGTCTAAAATGTGACAACCCTCTATTGAAAATCTTGGTAAAATCTACGAGATTCCACTCCAATCACTTTTCCAAGAATGCATTCCTATTTAAAGATAATATAGAAAAAGTTATATGTTGAAAGCCATAACACTTACGCCATCAAGTTGCTTTGCGTTAAGTCAATATGTATACCAACTATTGTGTAATCTGAAAGGATTACATTTATGATGGATTTGCTTGGTTCTTCAATCTACAAATATAATTTTGTACTTCTGTTTGTTTATCCGTTTGCTTGTCTTTTATAGGCTCCTCAACATTTGGACGTTAAAAGCTAGAATTTGTCATGTTGCCTGTTTTGGTACAGGCGAATGCTTTAGGCCACCCGCCGACATGATGGCCGCGATCATCAAGCGGCTCAAGGGTAATCATTGGTAGAACATTTCCAAGAAGCTTTATTTTGAATTTTCTATGGACAAAGTGAAGATATTGGGATATGTTTCGGTTTACGTGCCCGAGAATCAAGTGCGATATATATGCATTAAAACTGTCCCAGAAAGCCATAATTGTGATTCTGGGATCACTAGATAACGTTTGTTGTCAATTCTCTTTTCAATATCTCTCAGAGACATTAATAGAGTTAACGTTTGGCTTTAGAAATTTTGAAATTTCAAGGTATCTGCCAACTTTTTGAAAATGCTGAAGAAATCTCACCATCGGAAAAACGCAGGTGAATGCATGATAAGTTGTGCCGACCTAGTGGCTAACGTGAAAAAAACTCAGGAATGAGATCCCAGACAATTTCATGGCATTTCTATTTGCTCTGTAAAAAATGTGAGGGGATTTTTTCCCAAATTTGTACAGAAAGCTGTTTCATTCATTCAAATTTGGATACTTACTTGAAAGTACATTATGGCCATTTCTATGGGGGAAATATAGGGCAAGGATGCCTTGAACAACTCTAAACATGTCTATTTTGGTCTGAACATGATCCATACAATGAAAGTATAGAATTTCATTATTCAAAGGTTTCAGTTACATTTCTTAACAAGCTTTCAAATTTTAAACATATATTAAAGAAATAACAGCGTTTCTTAGAAACAGGTTGTTTTTGAACCAACATCACCTAAGTAGGGTAAATATTTGGACGCATTTATTCAAGAAAAAAAATGCCTAAATCAATTTTCCAAAGGAAATTATCTGATGCTCGCATCAGCGGTAATGTGAAAGTGACGAGCAAATATTACTAAAAACAGATAAAGCGACGGTAAGAGATGAACAAACGGGACAGGAATAATATGAAGATCACAAAGAATTCAAGGAGAGACAGTTAGATCTAAACAACCGACAGAGGATCAAAGACTGTGGAGACTTCAAGGAGATAGGGATAAACCTATAGCAGGGACAAAAGAACCAGAAGCGCAAATACCACAGAAGCTTCAAGTAATAAAAGTCATATTTGTGTAAGTGTAACAGCAAGAATCTCTGGGGTGAAGATCGTTAAGAATTCAAGAAGAAAGAATAGGAACTAAACAACAAAGGCAAAATGAATCTGTGGAACAAAAATTGCAAATACAAAAAAATTGCAAAAATTGCAAATACAAAACCGAAACAGGATACGACTTGCTCAACTGCAAGCAAGAAGATTGAAGTGGAATTCACCTGCCTTTAATAATGCTCCTTCATATGACAATGCTTCTGAAGCCTCAATTCAAATTAGATCCATGAAGAAATTTTTTTTTATTCATTTGTAATGCAGAAAAGTGAAGCAGAGAATATATTGGTTTGTTTTTTTTTTCCAATGGCAAAGTTAGGTTGGGAAATTGCCATGATCTATCAGATTTGTTGAAAAAACCTCTTGTGAATTATGAGAGACAACAGTATGTTTAGAAAAAATATCTAGAAATATAACAATGCATTGCGGATGAATTCCTTCGGTGCAAAGTTCATTCATGTGGAATAATTTATGCCCGCATTCGAAGTGCAGAAACAAGTTTATCACAGCATTGAATCACTTCAACCACTATTTAATGAAGAACCTCTGTGTTTATAGATATGCTCTAGAGGCAGATTCATCTCCTGGATTGATATTCAAGATAAATGCAGTAATGAGACACTCTGGAGAACATACTCGGAGATATAATGCCCCTTTACGTAATGAAGTTGCTATAATAATGAGAGGTGAAAAGACTGGATGTCATCGTATGATTATATTGCATCAGAGAGACAATCTGATACAAAGGATCTGTGAATTTCATTACTCATACGAAGCAGTGCAATATTCATCGTTGTTTTTGAATGGAGAGGATGGATATCATCTAAGCATCCCCAGGCTGGGGGAGAATCTAGTGAAAACAAGACTGTCTCTGCAATGACTTTCTATGGCAGCGCCATTTCAGAATACATCTGAATACATTCAATAATCAACACAGAATTCAACAATTGTTCCATCAGTATGGAGTTGGCATGTATTATGTTAGAAAATATGGCCACCCAGATTTATTCATAACATACGCCTGCAATCCAAAACGGAAAGGAATTCAAAATGAATTCCTAAAAGAACAATCGCATGTTCATAGACATGATCATATATCCAGGCTCTTTAGGCTGAGAGTTATCGAAATGATGGACTTACTCAAAAAATATATGGTAATTGGCCCAGTTAGATGCCATATATAACGGTAAAAATATGGCCTACCTCGTTCTCGCATTTTGATTCGGATGGCAGAGACAGTTAATTCCAATGAAATTGATAACATCATTTCTTCTGAAATACCAGATCCAGCTGAAAACAGATACACAGTATGAAATGGTGAAATCGCATATGGTCCCTGCTCCACGTGGTACAATGTATAAAACTTCGTGCTTGAAAACTATATGTTTACCAAGAGATATTCCAGTGGCTTATTGTAAGAGACACAGACTTGTGAAAATACATATCCCTCATAAAGTAGAGGAAAATCAAAATTAATAAGAGAGCTCTGAATGTTATTGATTGAATGTTAATACACGAGAAACAGTTCGTCGGTTTATCAAGAGACTGGAGGTTCAGGCCTTCCAGATGAACAAAAGCTGATGAGATCCGAACATGCTTGCAATTTTCCAGCATTTGGCAATATGTGAAAACCATTAGACTGAAAAAAAGCATGAGAGATATTCTCTCAAATTATTGAAAGTTTAAGAATTTCCACAAAGTTTCCACTGGACAACAAATCCACTTTTTAAGTTGTCTATATATTTCCAAATGATTTGGGACTATTTTCAACACCTAAACCCTAAATCAGATCATATTTTTTGGGATACGTTCATACTTTCAAAATCCTATCTTTGACTAAATCGATTACATTTTTTGACATTAACGATTGAATATTATTAATATTTCTCATATGAAATAATTTTTAAGAGGGAAATTATAACATAATTTATTAAATAAATGTTGCAATAAAATGAATAGTATACATTAATAGATGTAAGTACATCATTGTTTAAAATGCAGTGCTTGAAATCCAGTAGTCTGCAACCATTGTGTTCGTACTGTGCACTACAATTTCGTGCAGAAGATACGCAATATCTGTACTTTACACCGAGTTTTACTATTCATAGAAAAAAAACGTATGTACTCTTAATGCATATTGCGGAATATGGTGAGGCTAGCACTGACAGAGAGGAGTTTTTTTTTTCCTTCAATATGGATGCCAACATTTCAATAGAGGAATATGAAAAGTTGTGATTGCGGACTAGTTCATGTACATCTTTTTGGTAAAATAGATGTAGAACATCATCTTCAAATCATTACTTCTTCTTCTTCTTCTTGGAAGCTGGAGCAATCTTCCTCACTAATGTCAGTTATTGGATTTTCATCACTATGAGTTACTGGATTGACATGCTGATTGAAAATCAGGATACTTGAGGCTGTTCCGGTTCTATCTGTTGATCGCAGTCACATAGCACAGAATTAATAGTCAGTCCTATAGTTTGTAGTTCCTCCCAGTCATGGTAATTCCAAAGTTTGGACAATTCTGGCTCTTTGTCCAACAATGCAGGTACTCTTTACATGTGTACCGTAAAATATCACGTAGTATGCTTACTACTAAGTCCTCGCGAAATGCGTAAATTAGAATGACTAAGAAAACAATCTTGCTGATTTGTATTCTATGTTTTTCTGTTGTACAGTTTAATAGATATGTTTTGATATGTAAGCAATTTATGGTATTTTATTGCTTTATAAATATTTAGAGGCCTGTTTTAGTATTTATGTTGCTATTCTTGACTGAAAATAATTTTGATGGGTTAAAGTTAATAAGTTTATGATTAACTTAGTAATTCGAATTATTGTGTGAAATAAGATGTATATTTAAACATTTCAGCGGAGATGACAAATTACGTAAAACTCAGCATTTCTCCATAGCTCAGAAGTTGACCTGATTGAGAAAAATGAGTGTGATTTTTGGATTCAGCACATCCAAATTGTCCGAAATCAGCTAAAAATTAGACAATAAATTAAGCATTGACCATTGTTGTCATTCCAGGGTGAGGAAGAATCTCCTGTGTGCAATAATGGATGCTTAAACCTGACAGTAATAGGCATTCTAGTTCAGTCTAGCAAAGAATAAATGAACAAAGTCTTCTCAAAGATCAATGAACATTCTTAGAATAAGAATGGGTTAAATGAAAATGTAATTTCGGTTCAAATAAATATTACTATAAACTCCATTAACTTTGACTTTTTGAAGATACCTCCAGCGATTGCCAATCTCAAAAGTTCATTGATACAGTTGTAGACTTTTTTGACACAGTGAATTATAAAACCATTTGCTCTCATCAAATCCATCTCGGCTACCATTTCACAAATCATATCTCAAATTTGATGCCCAAATAATTTTATTAAGAAATCTAGATCCACCAAACGATGTGATAAAAAGAATGATAGCTGAGAAAATGATGCCCCATCGTATTGAATTAACCATTCTGTCAGGATGTGTTAAAGTAGATATTTTCATCCCAGAATAAATTTGATTCCAAATTATGCATCATTTCCTTTCATAAGATTGCAGTTTCCATTAGCTTTGAAATGTCCATATATAATTCCTAAGAACAAACACCCTCACTTCCTGACATACACCTTCAAGAGGCAGTTTTTTCCCCTGGGAAAAGTGTCGATGCATGTTTAATTGTTTGAAGCAAAAATATTCTGTTTGATTTCACTACATCAGTAAAAACAAAGTAAACGTTGGTTATAATGAATTTATTTGATGAAAATGTTTCAATGATCATTTACAAGTTTTCTGATCATTTGTTATGATATATGAGAATATTATTAGAAATTTGAGTTGCTGTGTTTACATACTTTACTAAATTACAATAATTTTAGAAAATAATTAAAAAATTGTATTTAAATTGTTATAATTTCATGATATAATATTTTGTTTTAATTTTTCTTCTTTCTAACTTCTTTAAAAATATTGTCTTTCAATTTTTGTGTTTACATATTAGGATTAGAACAGTTTTAAAGATAAGAACATTGTATTTGAACTATTTTGCACTTAATAAGTTTGTAATTTTCTTAAGATTTATGCAATAGGTTATTTCATCCCAGGCGACGCCAGTTACCTCTGCTAATTTATAATAATTTTGAACAGTCATACAATAATATTTATGGAATTCATCTACATTCTTATTGTACACTTTAGTTTC
>CAHIKZ030000278.1:685000-705000 GCA_903632075.3 Acanthosepion pharaonis
TTTACCTTATATTCATATTCACGTTTATTTAAATACAAATAATATTATGAGGGATTTTATCTAGCATTTGGTCATTAATTTTTACCTCATATTGGTATTCAATTTTATTAAAATAAAAAAGAAACATATCGTGAGGGATGTTATCTAGCATTTGGCCATTAATTTTTACCTCATATTGATATTCAATTTTATTAAAATAAAAAAGAAACATATCGTGAGGGATATTATCTAACATTTGGACAATAATTTTTACCTCATATTGATATTCAATTTTATTAAAATAAAAAAGAAACATATCTGAGGGATGTTATCTAGCATTTGGCCATTAATTTTTACCTCATATTGATATTCAATTTTATTAAAATAAAGAAGAAACATATCGTGAGGGATATTATCTAACATTTGGACATTAATTTTTACCTCATATTGATATTCAATTTTATTAAAATAAAAAAAAACATATCGTGAGGGATATTATCTAACATTTGGCCATTAATTTTTACCTCATATTGATATTCAATTTTATTAAAATAAAAAAAACATATCGTGAGGGATATTATCTAACATTTGGACATTAATTTTTACCTCATATTGATATTCAATTTTATTAAAATAAAAAAGAAACATATCGTGAGGGATGTTATCTAGCATTTGGCCATTAATTTTTACCTCATATTGTTATTCAATTTTATTAAAATAAAAAAAGAAACATATCGTGAGGGATGTTATCTAGCATTTGACCATTAATTTTTACCTCATATTGATATTCAATTTTATTAAAATTAACGATCATATCGTGAGAGATTTTATTGCAATAATGTTCAAAACATTTCACTGGAGGAGAGGAATTTGTTCTGAAAATCTCTTCCAACTCAGCCCTCGACTCATTTGGAGTACCCACACCTGATTTCCTCAGTAGTACAGAGACTCTACTCCGTTATATGCACATAATACTATCACTGCTCTACAACATCATTTCTAAATTAGACTCTCATAAAGCAGATGAAGATGACGGCATCCCATCCGTCGTCTTAAAGAAATCTGCTCCCGTGCTGGCTCCAGTTCTCTCTAAATTCTACAAATACTTCCTGATTTCTCCGTTGTTCGAAGTCTTTTTCTGCTCATCCTGTTTGAAGGAATTTTGCAAAATATTCTGACTCATTTAACTGTCGACTTATTAGTATCCTACCACTTTTGGCAAAGTAATCGAGGCTTTAATCAATGCTGAAGTAGTTAAGCACCTTACCTCCCATGACCTTCTCTCTGACAAACAATATGGAGTCTGTTCTACCAGGTCTAACGCTGATGTGCTAGATGCCATCACTTAATATGTATATCAAGCTCCTGGTAATAAATGTGGAGCTCGATCTCTTGCTCTAAATTTCTCGAAGGTTTTGCTACGCTAGTCTTCTGCGTAAGATCTGGGATTACGTTATTACTCCATGACTGATTTAATCTAATCGTTCCTATAAAATTTTGAAATGAAGTTCGTTTTAAACAGGCTCGCTTCCAGATTATTTCACACGAACATAGATGTCCCTCAAGGCTCTATCTTCGATCTTACGCTGTTTCTGATCTTCATCAGTTACCTTTCCTATTCCTAAGTAGACATTTAGGCTGATGAGACTATCATTTACTACTGCCACAATAGAAACTCGAGAGCGGACAAAGTTAATTTGGCTCTAGAAAAGTATCTCCAATCTGTGATTAACTAGAACAGGAATTGACTCATAAATTGGAATGCTTCCAAGACGAAACTGCTCTCATTCAACCACTGTAGGAAATATTTCCTGCCTAACATAGCATGGCTGATGCTATGCTCATGGAGAACAACACACTGCAGATTATTGGCCTCACGTTTGCAAGTAACTTGAAATGGAACGATTACATAGAATCAATACCTGCATGGAAATTTGGATCAATGTTTCGAGTTAGAATGGTTTTGCAACTTGCACATTTATAAATCTACCAAACGTACATGCAATGCATACTTTTCCATATCTTGTTTAGTGTTCCTTCAATTCATCTCGAGGTCCTTGACAAAATTCGAAGAAGGATCTTCAATTTAATCGGCCTGCAATGTAATTGTAATGGTATCTTGACTTCAATCTCTCTCACAACGACGTGACGTGCCTTCCTTCTGTCTTTTCTACAAATATTTTTATGGCAACTGACATAAAAAGCATTTTTCCGTGGTACCTGAACTACGTCAGTTCAATTGAGGGAAACGTTTGGCCTGTGAGGAATGTTTTTAAGTGAAATACTAGAAAATTCAGTTACGCCATGGCGTTTGGAAATTTCATACTAAACGATAGATTTTCAGCAATAATTTCACTTAAAAACAAATGTTTCTATCAATTAAGGATTTCATAGTCTACATCATCCATTTACATTCTACATCATCCTTGGGACACAAATGATATCAGCTGTTCATCCGTTTTCACTTGGCTGTTAAATAAACAAACTTATGTTATTGATACAAAAAAACGATTATATCCCTTAACAACCAGTGTGCGACATCAGTTCTAGCGGTGACGAATGTGTTGATGGTGACCTCTGTTACTGCAGTTGTCATTCAAAACCGACAGCGGTAAATAGAGGAGGTTAGTACATATTGTATCAGGAAAAATAAAGAAAAAAACGCAGGCCAAATGTTTCCCTTCAGAAATTAGTACAAGTACGTCATTCTTGCTACCCGTCCAATGACACTAGTTGTCTATTATATTCCATGAAGAGTGATTATAAGGCAACACATGTCCATGTTTTTTTGCGGATATTGTAATCTATTGAGAAAATTAAAATAGAAATTCGAAATAATCTTATTTATTATAAAACCCAGGTGTGTGTGTGTGTGTGTGTGTGTTTATATATCGGATGGGATTTGCTACATTTTTCAACCAATTTCAACAAAACTTCACAGGACTACGTAAACTTACCCGGCGGTGGTTCTGACAGCGCCAAGAATTGGAAAAAGACAATTGTTTTTGCTCGAAATCAATTTTAAAACACGATTAAGAGGCATCACTGTTGCCAGAATGAAAGGGAGACAATTCATATCGAGTTATACTTATTATAAAACCCAGTGTGTGTGTGTGTGTGTGTGTGTGTGTGTGTGTGTGTGTGTGTGTGTGTGTGTGTTCGTTTATATATGGGGTCGGATTTCCTATATTTTTCAACCTATTACAACAAAACTTTTTTTTGTTTTTGGCAGGTAGTGTTTCTTATTGTCTTGCACAATTTTTCTTTTATTTTTACGTTCAGAACGCTTTAAAATTTCCATTTCCAAGACAATTGTTTATAATGCTATTCAATCGGTAGACTCATAATGATTGAAAACAATGTTTTTGTTTGAGTTTAGTTTTCACAAATTCGTAAAAAAAAAAAAAAACTAATTAAGACATGCGTGTCCGTCAACCTTAAACAATCATCTTTGTCAATTTTATTTTTCAGTCTTTATGATGGTCGATACTTGATCTATATCTTACTGTTACATCCCCGGGCAACGCCGGGCTCTACTGCTAGTGTTAAATAAATCTAAATGAAAATAACAAAAACAAATAAAAATATGGATGGAAATAAGACTTTTACATGAAGGTGATTAATATGGAAAATATGTTTTCTTTATCGTGCATTGAGAAGAATTTAGAGACGAAATAAAGACAAAAGTTATTGTCAGGGAATATCCTTTATTTTTCGGTTTATATATGTATCTATCGATGTCTTATGTTGGAATTTTTTTTTTCGCTTTTCCATCTGTTTTCCTTCAAAAAACACCAAAAATAAAGACATAATATCAATCATTGTCTTAATATTTTTCTTCATTGAACTCTAGTGAAGTGGTACATGGAATGATTTTTAAGAGTTCTGGCAACTAAGATCATACTATAATTCTGCTAGACCCTCCCCGAGTTACGCCTTGCGTAATAAATAATGGAATATTCCATTTTGATCGTGAGAATACAAGGAGAAGAGATATCAGCGACGCTGTGTTGTTTCAGTGAGAAAAATAAACAGAAAGAAAGTCTTTGTCAAGAGTTCACAAATAATGCAATTTTCCGTTTTGATTGCGAAGAAAGACGGCAAATCATATAATAGACGGTATTTTGTTTCATTGAGAAAAAACAGGAAGAAAGAAAGTAACAATGGAATATGGGAAATTTTCACAGGTACGACAAGTAGGTTATAGCATACCAAAGAATAACAGGCACTCTTTAGGTGCATTGGTTATATTTCTGCTTCAAATATACAATCCAGTAATGAACAGATATCTAATCACGTTCAAATATCTATAGTGTATTTGTAGCCACAAAAAGGTCATTTACTTTGCGGAACTTACGGAAAACGATTACGGTTTGAAATATGCAGTAGATGTTTGGTAATTTTTTTAATGTAAAAATAGCCTTTAATTATTATTAGCACTGATAGATATGATCGTCCTATATTTTGTTGAATCCGTAAAATTTATTTTTCTAATTAATTTTATTGCTATTCCGGTGTTAAGTTAAAGCTAAACTACATTTTCCGACTAAGTGTCACGTTTCATTTCTGATTGATGTATACTTTTTAATATTAATTTGTTTTATTATGCATTTAACATTTAAATATTTTCACTTCATTCTACTAAAAAAAAAGCGGTAAAATCATTAAATCTTATTATGGATGATTTAAATCTTCGTTTTCATTCAAAATATGAATTCCTCCATTAAGGAAGCACTTTAAAACAAATTAAAACATGAACAAGGCTTATTGTTATTGTTGTTGCTCGCGTTAAAATATTCCTTCTTGGTAACTAAAAAAAAGAAATTGATTCTAAGAGTATATGTCTAAATGCTTTCTAAACAGGTTTTCAGGTCATTCCTTCCATGATGTACGTAAGCTTTAATTCACATGTTAGTCGTGAATACTAAAGGTCATCCTCTGTTAATTAGGCTCTAATTCATTCAGAATTATTGATTATATTATTGAATAATTTTTAATGAAGCGCTGAAAGAAAGCTAATCGCATGATGCAGATGTCCATCCGATTTGGAACCTAATATTTATCGAGGTCAATCAGTTTTAACTTGGGGTAAATTTTGGGGAAAAGTGTGGGTGTTTAATGAATTAGCATTCACGTATTAGTACAAAATTAATGCGATTTCATTGCAGTAAATGAAGCGGGAAAAAAGCGACTCCTTAGATGGATTCTGAAAAACAGAGAAATCACAAGATTATTGATTGTAAATTGATTTAATTTTTGAATATTCGATATATGTCAGATATGGAAAGTCCATAATAATTGCCGCATTTATTTGCCTACAGTGACAGCGCCCTCAATATAAAATGCTGACCGATTTTGTCGACGCTGACTAAGTATATTTGATTATAAATTATTATCTTTATAAAAGTATTTATTTTGTTTCTTTGTTTTTTAGATATTGGCGCCTTCCGACTACTGTCAGTTTCTTAACCAGAAAATGTTGATCCCTGTTTGAAATCAACGATTTAGATTGTTCTAATCCTGCTATCTATTTCAGTATTTAATATCGTAAAATTTGGTACCGGATTTCTTAAAACTTTGATGCAATTTATGATTTCTGATCAAACTGAATGTATGATTTTAACAATATGGTAGAGAGACTGAATATATATATATATATATATATATATATATATATATATATATATATATATATATATATATATATAATGGACTCTCCCGACGTATGAGGATCTGACAGCTTATTGATCCAGTTATGAATGCTTTCATAATATATATATATATATATATATATATATATATATATATATATATATATATATATATTGCAAGGAATAGATACAAATTATTTCATAAATGCATTATGAAAAATAAAAAAGATAAGAGATGATAACAACAGACCAACCGGTTTCGTTCCCAAGCTCATCAGGGTTGACTGGGAACAATTTAACAATTATTGCAATATATATTGACTCATATTAAACACCCTACATACAATTAAAACATTAAAAACAAAATGATTAATGGTATGAGTGAAAATAAAATATATTTCAAACCGCGCGAATATGCACAGCACAAAGGAAAAAAAATAACGGGGAATGTATGATAAACACTAGAATCTAATAACATGAAGCCTAAGGAGACAGTCTTTTTGCGATCAAAATATTTATGCCAAAATAGGCACTCACGGTGGAGGCTTACAGATTAAGACTTATGGGGATATATAGGGAAGATAAAGATTGAAACTTGGCTTGAACAGGTTAAAATTTTATTGATCGGGGAAGCTTTCTCTAAATATCGTTAAAAAAAAATCAGGGGTTTCTTGAAAATCACTGCTCGTGTTGAACTTACATCTCGCTATCGGAATACCAAGGATATATGGGTGGTTTGCTAATATATATATATATATATATATATATATATATATATATATATATATATATATATATATATATATATATATATATATATTGTACCTCTGTGAATATAAAAAATATAGTAAGTACAAGTAAGCAATAGTAATGATTTTCTCTAAGTTGAGATATATTCTTAGAGTGCTATTCTTCTTCTTCTTCTTCTTCTTCTTCTTCTTCTTCTTCTTCTTCTTTTCTTCTTCTTCTTCTTCTTCTTCTATGAGCTGGGCCCCTAAAGGACTACTGAAATCATGATTATTCACAACTCTATTCATTGTTGGACTTAGCTATATTTTTACTATATGCCCTACATCCTGTTTTAATGTCTATTGACAAAAGCTCTTAATAGGTTATTCGCTTTTCCAATCTGTCAAAATCCATTTAAGTATGTCTCCTGTGTGCCTATACTCTTAAATTTTCTTTCCTAATGTCGTTTCCAGTCATTTTAATGTATCTCTCTGATTCCAAATATAATTGACGTTTTTATTCCATTTTCCGTAACCTTCTTTTGTGCTTGAATGCTCTATCCATTGTATGCTAAGCAGACATCTCTATTACCACCATTTTGTTACATAAGTCTTCTCTATATTTGCGAGGAAATTATCCAGTATTCTCGGACTGACAGTACGGAGTATTTCAACTGTCTTTCCTATGTTTCCAAAGAATTTGCGTCTTTCTCAGTGTAGTATGAAACAGGCAAATCTTTTTAAGACATCTTTGTAATTCCACGTCGCCCTCGGATTCGTGTGTCAAAGAATCCGGCAGATATGAAAACTCTTCCCAAACATCAGTACGTGTTTGATTTTGGCATCTCAAGTTCCTAGCTAACCTCTTTTACATTTTCTCTTTAATGTGAATCCGAAAATGAAGATATATACTTAAATCTATTTTATGATTTTGCCGTCAGAAAGGCAATAAAGCCATTAGACGAATAGGGTGACTTAGTGAGAAACAATATCAGTAAAATATATTATTAAAGAGAGCGAGAACAATAATGGAACAGGAATGAAGAAGACAGAAGACAACGTTTGATGCTGCATTTAAAATTCTGAAGATCAAAGACGATTGGAAAGCAGGAGGCCGAAGTGAATTAAGCAAGCAATAAATGCTTGAAAAGAAACTGTTAGCATAGAACTTACGGTTTCATTTGTCTATTTTAGCCGTAAAATAGTGAGAATGTGCCGCCAACATAGTACTGAGCTTACATTCATATATATTAGGTTCCATAGAGGAACATTCAACAGAATAGTTACCATAGTAAACGTACAGATTGGTTAGAACCTGAGATATCAAGTTTGGGCCAATAAGACTGCAGATTCTTCTTTCGATTTTATTAAAAAGCTCTAAAAATTGAAGAGGACCCTATTTTGACATCAGTTATTCAAAATATTAATGAATGGTAGACTTGTACATCTAGCGTGATAAATGTAATCAACGTTTCTAGCAGCTGTCCTAGCAAATGATTCTATATAAACAGCATGTCAGCTGAATTTGTTATCCCGAAGAGACAAAATTAGTCACTCTCCTTAAAGTTAGAACAGTAATGCTATATTTTTAATTGGACGTTATTAAAATATGATCGGGTTTGATATCGGGGCACTAAATATTTTGCCCGTTTTCCTTAGTATTTGTCTTGCTACAACATAACTGAGATTATAGATGAGAAAGTGAGACCTTTATTCATCCCGCATGTACAGAAAACAACTCCGGCCGAATCTAATACATAAAGGCACCCTTGACGGCAAGAAAACCGGTGAATTTTGAACTAAATTATACACCGAGTTTGTCTGATACCAAATAGGAAAATATTCTTAAATTAATAAAATACATGATGTCGCGAAGAGACATTACCTACAACAACGTGTCAGGAATTGATATATAAAGGAAGAAGTAGAACTCTTTGTCAGGAATTATATTCTCATACTTTCTCAAATTTAAGCAGAGTGATCATGACTACATATGAATTAGCATATTAGCTTCCACTTTATTTTGTAAATTCCTTATTATTTCATAATTGAGTTATTTCATAGTTCTTCGAAATGCTTCGGTTTGCTCTTGAATGTCTTCGAGCACAACAGTTTAACAGCAATATGGTAAAGTGGAATACGCACACCTCATGATGCCGACAATACTCGACACAATCTAATTTAATGATTATTATCTGTGCGGGAAACACACCTACTAATTTCAAGTCGTACAAATCCCGCTATTGACACGCGAATTGGCATTATCATCGACGTCTACTAAACAAAACCCCTAACTCACGTCTTTCATTGTTTGAATTCACTTTTGTTTAGCACAATGAAAGCACTTGTAGGAAAATCGTATTTAATAATGTGCTGTCTGCTGCTCATTGTTACGAAGTGAATCGCACATGGAATTCTACGGATTTCACAGATTTTGCTGTCATATAATAATATTAAATGTAAATTCCTATTTGACTCGTTATTATTATTGCTCAAATATCACTTTGTTTACAATCTTAAACAGTGCATTATTGTAGTTAGTAGTAGTATTAATAGTACATTTGTAGAAGATTTAGTAATGACATTTTTGAGTTAGTATCACGGCAATAAATTGACGTTATATTAAAGATCTATACTGTACACCAGCCACATAAACCATAGCTAAATATGCGTAATATGGTGATAACTTTTGATAGAAGCAGTTCTTAGTATGACATGTAGGAATCGGTGAGAATTAGCTTGAAGTCAAATATCTTGGTGTTCAATTCACGGTGTTCCCAAGTATCTATGTATGACACCAATAAGTCAATGACTCATTGGTCAGTCCAAATTCTAAAAAAAAAAAACAACAACACTACCGACACCGTTCTGCGATACTCCCAAAAATTCACACTCATGGAAAAAAGATGAGCTGTGCTCCAGCCACCAAGAAAGATGCCGAACTGGTCAATACAGGACAAATTCAAGTTTGTTTTTTTTTGTACTGAATGGATTATTTACTTTCAGGCAGTCAGTTAAGTGGTAAACACTTAGGAAGTCATCTCTCTCACGGTTCATGATCGAATAAGCAGAAGATTTTTCCCACGCGGTCTTGCCCTTTTTTTCAACGGTAGAGCAGTTTCCACCCAAGACTATAGGATCGAATCACTCTTGCTATTCAACCACTGACTGTAGACAAGATTGATTATATACCTTTTCCAACGAATGCTAAATGGGCTCTGCGAAAATCAATTGAATATCAACCCTTTTATGAGGTCCGTGATTCATATAGCGCCAGGGTATTTTATTATTACTACTACTACTACGTTTATTATTATTATTATTATTAGTAGTAGTAGTAGTAGTAGTAGTAGTGGTATTTCCTTGGATTTCTGTTGTATATGCATTTTCTCCCGGGTCTAAAACAGAAACAAAATATCAGATTTAGTCTCGTGAAATCTTCCACTAAATCACACACATTTACAATTTGGTTTGGTTTGTTTTACAGTATAGCATCCACAATGGGTTATTTAATGCCCACAAGGTTTTTTATTGCTGGTAACAATTTTTTTCCAAAAATGTATTGCAGGTAATTTTTTTTTCTTCAAAAATGTATCGCTGGTAAGAATGTATTGCTGGTAATAATTATTTTGACAAACACTTATTGCTGGTATTAAAACATATTTTTACACTTTCATAGAGTTTTGACCGCAGTTTTGGAGATTAATTATTTGTCCGCAATGGGTAACCTAACAGGTGCTAGGATGAAGTGGGCCTGGGATCACCAGCAATTAAGAGTTGGTTCCACGCTCCTCATAACCTCCAGATCAGAGGACATACTGTCGGATGTACTTTATCTTCTTACCCAGGACGTACGCATTTTACATAAATAAAGCTCCTTGTAATGTATGCGCTGTACTTGTGGTTACAATTTTTTCATATATCATTAAGGCCTGGGCTACAAGGAAACACTTCAATGAGTCAATCGGAAACTTTTCCAATCAATACGAGGGCTCCAACTATAACTGGAATTATTGATGCCCTCTTATGATACATTTTTAATATGATTATTATTATTAATCATAATCAGTTGAAAATACAAAAAAATGGGTAACAATTGTTCAATAATGTGTTTGTAATTATATCCCTTAGGCTAGACAGGGCAAAATGATAATTATCATGATAATTCAGAAAACAATTATTAATTTCCTAAAACAAGGAGGAGTAACAGTGTTAACAAGATTACAAGAAAATAATCTACATAATGAATGTAATTCGAGAACACTAGATTCTAGTTTGTGTTATCAACCAAAAATGAATGGTGAGGAGCCCTTGAATAAATGTCGATCTAAGACTGAATGACGTCCGTAAACTATGGGTTCGGGTGCGATAGTGGAGAGTTTGAAAACGCTTATAATCGTCTGAGACATCTCCTTCCAGATCAGAATTTGGAGATGTCAACGGGTAGACTTGAATGAGAATCAAGCTTCGATTAAGATCGGAAACCCCGATAAAATCACGTACGTCTAGTACATAATTGCTGTCTGACCTCATGATTTACGGCACTGAAAATCTCTGCATCTATATCACTCTCTCTCTCTATCTCTCTCTCTCTCACACACACACAGACACACACAGAAATGAGACAGAATACAACATGATAATTATAAAAATATACTAAGCGCATTTTTCAGACTTGGTTTCTGTTTCTTCATAGAGCGTATTTACGGGCATCCATTCTAAAATGAAAATAAAATTACAATACACAGACGACATTCAATGCATCACAAATCAGCCATGTCATGCGTGATACAGGCTTAGGCGATCATGTATCTTTCGATAGATGACTGACGAGGAAGTAGGTTGTCATTTCTTTCTGTGATAGACCAGCTGCCATCCAAGGCTATAGAATCTGGTATGTCCTGCTGGGGGAAGAAAGAGAGGATTCATAACTTTCCCAAGGTATTAACTCATAAGTGAATGTAACTGGATTTGATTGGATTTGAGCTCGGCTCACCGATTCCTTAATACGAACCGCTATCTATTACTCCACCGTGCAACCGTGCAACACAAATATTTTATTAAAATTACGATTATTATTAGTAAGAAATAAAATAGATATCCGTGAGACAGAATAGAGAAGAATGAATTAGCCGCTAAATTATCAATTCTCATTTCTGTTGCATGTGTTTACGTTAGTCTACAAAGATTTCAAATAATAGTATTTTTTGCCTGCAGGTATATGGAAAATGTTAATGTTAATAACAGCAGATATTTTTCCAAAATGTTTGCCCTATTTATGCCAAAATAGGAACTCACGGTGGAGGCTTACAGATTAAGACTTATGCGGATATATACGGAAGATAAAGATTAGACCTTGGCTTGAACAGGTTAAAATTTTATTGATCGGGGAAGCTTTCCCTAAATATCGTTAAAAAAAATCAGGCGTTTGTTGAAAATCACTGCTCGAGTTGAACTTACATCTTGCTATCGGAATAAAAGGATATATGGGTGGTTTGCTAAAATGTCCGTGACGTAGTGGGTCTTAGCCGGGAAGGAGAGAAAAAGTTGAACTAAAGAATGTAATTCGTCTGATAGCGGGAAGATTGTGATGTTTTCCCTGTCGGAAAGAGTTATAGGGTGGAAAAATAATTCATTACCCACAATGACGTGGAGACGCTTTTGGAATCTATACATTGATCAAGCAGCCAGTACTATTGTCGGTTGAACTTCATAAAATCTCTCTGTGAAAATGTTTTTTTCAGGAAATTAGGTCTCAAAATTTAAATCGCTGTTACTGCTCTTTACAGTTTTGACGGTAATTTCTTTCCTAAACTTTTATGTGCAGTACTACGAAAAGTCAAATCTTCATTATGACATAATTTTCTATTCACCTTATATGTGATATACATTTTAGTTGTTACTGTTTTTGAATGTCCTCGAGTGATATTTTTCTATCATTTGTAACAGTTCTTTGTTTATTATTCTTCTCGTTTCATTTTAACCAATGAACAGGGAATGTGGTTGTTTGCATCCGAAAATTTGACATCATGTAAAATATCCATATGTAAATCCTGATTTGACGAGGTTATTTAAGAACATGACTCGAGGTTTTAGGTTAATGTTTTGATTCTCTAAAAATATGCGGTGTTGAGTTAAACTGCCTCTAGCACAGACAATGATATATTCACTTCCGTCATCTCCTATGCGAAACTAGTTATAACTGATCCATACAGCCAGGAATTTGAGTTTTTGGGATTTACTATTTCCCACATCCTGAATTTTAACGATGAATTCGGACTATATGTAATTACTGTTTTCGTACCAATTTTAGATATTTAGTTTTCTGTTTGGAAAACTTTATTTTAATTGCTACCAAAAATTAAAATTTAAAAATAAATTACATTAATAACGAATAGAAATTAGCAGAATAGAAGTATTATGGGCTTGTGATGTACATCTAAGCCATTACATATTGCATATTTTGCCATTTATACGTGGGAGGATTATATTTTTAGAATTATTCTGGAGGGATTTCTTCATCTTCGGACTAAATTAATGCGTAAATGGTTTGGCAAGCAGTACACAATATAGTCTGTTCATGCTTGTGGTATGTACTGCTTTTGAAAATGAACTGAAGTAATATATATTGGCCAAAATGCAGCAATAAGCAAGGGACCAATCATAGACGAGACCCGCAAAAACGTCATATAATTTCTAGTACCGGAATCTCCTTAGGGGTAGCAAACGTATTTGTCGGGTCAACAAGATTAATTTTCAGATGATCGTTTTGCTGGCGGCTCTTATCTTAGAAATATTCTCAAGTAAACACTATGTCGGTTGTGTCACGGTTAGTTCTACGATAATATTTTCTTGAAAGTGGCTTGCTTCTTTTCCATTATATTTTGTTTACGATTGCTGGATTTATTGTAATATAAACATATATCTGTTGAAATATATTATAATTTATACACACATGTGTGTATATCGTATTAACGCCCGTATATAGATAGATGCATGCATATATAATGCCTTGCAAATTTATATGAAGAATGTACTAAATAATAATAATTTTGAACGTGATTATTGTAGGTTCATCAAATATACAATCTACGTTTGAAAAAAATATAACGAAAGTATAAAAGATATATTTTTATTATGTTATTATATAGAAAATATATATAACCATTTTCTGTTTATATGCAAAGTGAAGAATAGAATCAATTTGAATATATTCTTATTCTAATTGTTATGTCCCTTCAGGACGCTGAAGAAAATGTCTCTCAAAATTGTGTCACTTCTTAGTAAATTTTGACTTTTGCCATTTTTCCTAAATCCTGTTATGAAAAACAGTTTACCCAAACTCGTTAGCTATGTTATGTGCTGATTTAATCTGTTCAGCTGCTTTCAATATGTGCTGCGTGTGTCAAATTTCCTTAGCCCGACTTCTTTATTGTAGGCTCTTGAACTGCCTATCTCTCTCTCTCTCTCTCCCTCTCTCTCTCTATATATATCTCTCTCTCTGCCTGATGTTCATTATATGTGTCCTTTTTGTTTTCATTTTCTCTAAAATTTCGTCGTTGCTTACTTGATCAGTTATTGGTATTTAAGTTATCCTTCTGTAGAAACATGTTCTGTTGCTTCAATCTTTTTCATGTGTGAGGAGATGCTTCTAGAATCCATTGTCATATAGAAGGATTCGTATTCAGTTAATTACATATTCTTTGTTTTTAATGAAATATTTCCGTTTCATAATTATTTGCTTAGCTTGTGGAGGGTCATGGGTATAAAGATAAACTTTATCCGGCAGCATCGAGAGGTTTTGAATAGAGTTAAACGATGTTTCAATTGTTAAACATTTTTCAATATTTCAAATTGACTGTTCGGGTTTGGAGGCTATTGACAATTAGTTAACCGTTATATTGGTGTCAAAACACTAAGAAATTACAAAAAAACAACAACAAAAGAACAAGAAAGAAAGAGATTTTTATATTAAAATACCAGCAATATATTTTAGAAAAAGAAATCCCAGCAATATATTGAAAATAAATTACGAGAAATAGATTTACAAATTATTACCAGCAGTATATTTGACGCCCTACAAAAGCTCTCGATATAAAAATACATCAATGATATCTGATCTACGAACCTGTTTCTTACACAAAATGCATATTATATTCATACGAATCTATTCTGAAAATCGTGTTAGGATTTAAAAAAAAAATCATCGAGGTTGATATGTCCTAAAAAAACAATAAACTAAACCAAAGCAAAACTTAGTTTTTGACAGCATATTTTGCTATTCTAATTTACCTGAAGATGATGATCTCATAATTTATATTCTCTGTTGAAATATTCCCTTGATATTTAAATTCTTGTGATACGTAATTTGAATGTAAAGCCGTAGGTTCCTCTGATTAGGAATCACTCTGACTTCTGTCAATAACGTAAATAGACAAAATCTTAAAAAAAAGGATTATTTAAAGGAATGTCAACGAAGTAAATTATTACATGTATGTGTCAGCAAACGGAATTAATTTACAGTGTTATATATCCAGTAAATGAAGAATACCGTTTGCTGATATATATTTTATTATTTGTTCATTCAAAGTTAATTTGTTTGTATTTTGTATACATTTGTTTATTAATTCATTTAAATTTTTTGCAAATTTTATTGAGTTCTTATTTTTTTAATCGATTAAAAATATTATCATAAAACTGATTTTTTATATAAGTTTATAATTGTACCCAGATTAATGATAAATTTTGAATCTTTTCATTCATAACAGCGATATTTTGACAGGGATTTGATTTTATTTCCCAATTTTTCATTTTGGAGTTTAAATATTTGTTTTCATGTCGTATTTTCAAAATAACTCATTTATTTAGTTTGAGAGGATTAATATCTGACGATGTTTCTGGCTGTTCATATATTAACAATAACGGTAGTGACAGAATAGAACAGAAATATTGTTCTACAGAATGATGATAAGAATTCCAAAAACAGACAAAGTTTTGAAAAATGGTAATAAATAATTACTTATTTATAATGAAAACAGAAATTTAAAAAGGACATCGTTTGCATAATGACGAAAATCATTATGGGAAAGTCTCAGTTTAGTCTAATAGGATGTCAAGATAGATATTGGATGGGAAGCCTTTGTGAATTGACGACATATATAATTAAAAATTCACACGAAATGATGTGGAAGTTTGATAATGGTTAAACGTTTCGAATTGCCAGGAGGTAGAGGATGTTGTGAAGATCCATGATCACCCACGTCCGGAGGGCCCATACATGATAAAGTAAAATATTGTTACTATTTATTTATTTTTATTTGTTTTGTTTGTCGTCTTTTTATATTTTAAGAGTTTTGTATTATGGTTTTTTTTCATGAGCCAAAATTGAAGGTTGAAAATTACAAATTCTACATAGGCAAATATCTATTTAATAATCAAGAGTTTGTTTCCATGGATCAAAAATTAACAGAACAAAAATCATTGATAAGAATATCTTCATGTTTGAATAATACTTTTGAGAATTGTCGGATAAAAAAAAGTCCATAATGGAAACCATGGTTATCGCTAGCTAATGGGATCACTCGCCATCGCTCAGCACTCATCCATGAATGGCACACAGGAGAATGTTTTTTTATTTCTTCATTAATGGGCCCAGAAAACAAGAAGTAAAATTTATAAGTCTGCAAAGGAGGGTGAACAAAAAGTTGTTTATTATATACTTCAGAATCTTCACCAGTCTTTGTTCTTTGAAGTCATCCCTTCAAACCTTTCTCTTGGAAAGCATTTCTGCTTCTTTCCATTTGACATAACACGCAAATGTGTTAGAGATGAAATTTTTAATCGTACAGTTTTCGCATGCACAAATTTTAGTAAAATCTGCTGTTATTTTACCCCATAGATAATTAAATAAAAATCCGATTTCTTATTCTACTTAAATTGTTTCACGGTCCATGATGTACGTAATTTGGAACGGTGGAAAATATATTTCATAGTAGTTGTATTACTGCGCAAATCCACTTGATATTTCATAATATTGCGCATACCGCCGCTACCATCACACGCAGTCGAAAAAAAATACACATTTGTTATCATACATTTTGTCAGCGATTGGATAATTTCAGAAATGCGATTTGCACACAATTTTAGTACGGAACGTATATAGAAAAATATAATTCAACAGATTATTTTAGTTTAATTCGTCAGGCCATGAATTTTAAGTGTGGATAAATGTTTTAATCAATTTTGCTAGGACTTAATAACAAAATCTTGTATGGGATTAAATTTTTTTGTTCTTCTGGAAAAATATGTGAAAATTTTGGGCAATTGTAATTTTCAGTTAACGTATGAAATTTAATTTGAAATGTGGTATTTTCAAAATGCAAGGAGGTTTTTGATTTACGTTATTATCAAAATTAAGATGTTTAAATAAATAGCTTTTTAATTGAAATAAACAATATTGGAGGAATCGAAAATTTAAAATTCTGAAAGTCTGTATGATTCGTAAGCGAATAAACATCCGAGAATTGCAAACATCCGATAAATTATTAAAAAGAATGCCGTTATTAACTACTTCTAATTTATCACATTATTTAAAAAAAAAAAAAAAAACAATGCATAATTTTATGATAATATATACGTATATATTAATATATGGATATTTAAAATAATAAGATGAAAAATAATAAAAATAGTAATAAGTGGCTATATATATATATATATATATATATGCCATTTTCTAATTCCAGTAATAAATCAATTACATATATTTAAATGATAATATCCTATATATATGTAAAATAATACTCTACTTATATTCATATACGGGTAAATAATAGGACAGATTCTATAGCAATGGATGGCAACTGGTCTAGATATACATATCTGAATTAAAAATCTATATTTTATATATTCAGACCTTATATAATGCCATTGGTTCTATATATATTATATATAAAATATAATCATATCATATATATATATATGTCTATATATATAAAATACGACGACTATATATATATATATATATATATATATATATAATTACTTATATATATATATATATATATATATATGTGTGTGTGTGTGTGTGTGTGTGTGTGTGTGTGTGTGTGTGTGTCTGTAACGTTTATATGTTGGATCGAATTTCCTACATTTTTTAGCCGATTTCAACAAACTTCACAGGACTACATAAAATTACATTGTGGTGGTTCTAACGGGGACCGAAAATGGGGAAAAACACAGTTGTTTTTTTATTAAAATCAATTTGAAAACACGATTAAGACACATCGTGAGAATGAAAGGGGGACAACTCACCCACGAAAATGTAAACAAAAGAGCATGATGTTGAAAAAAGACGTCGAACTTGACGAAAACAAAATTTTATCGTCTAATGTTCATATTATTATTAAAGAGGAAAGATCAAAGTATTTTGGGGGTATTTTTTTTACATTTTTAATCGTTCCTAGAACGTCTGAAATTTTCATTAAAAAATATTGTTTTTTTGTTTTTTGGTCAAAAAAAAGGACAGATAATCATTTTCAATCATTTTTTCGATTTGATAAAAAAGATTAAAATCTGACTTTGATATTCTTTTAAAAATCAATTATCATTTTTTCAAAACTGTTTTTAATAAAAAGAGAAATTATACTGTTTATTTAAAATATTTTGAAGCAAGCTTAACTTAGCTCCTGCACCGAAAAAATGTAATTTGAAAATAAAACAAAGCAGTCGCGTCGCTTGACGATTGACGAAAGGCACATTCATGACGTTAGATAACTTACAGGAGGAGAATTCTTTCTACGGATGGAAGAAAGTGAAATTATTTAAGTGAACAATTACCTTGTTATTTACCTTGTTACTTTTAAGGAAAACTTTCAGCGCTCTAATTTTTTATTTTTTATTTTTTTTAATTTTTTTTTGTACTTAGCTTTCATTTTTACGTTTACGATGCTTTATGGAAAATATAAAGAAATTAAAAAATAAGAATGTTAATAGTGAGATTAAATTTCATAAGAAAAAGGTATCTAAGTAATTTAGGTACATTTCTTATGAAATTTTATCAGAAGTGTACATAAAATACTATAATTTTATGTACATTTATTACATTTTACTGTGTTATTTGTATTTCCATTCATTTTATTATTAATTTTGATATTTCATTTATGGAAAAATGTCATAACTGAGATTAATATAAAAATAAGATCATATAAATTACAGTTTAGCAGTAGTTAAATTTAAGATGATACTGTTACTTATAGGTACCCTTCTCAGTTGAAATTGGAAACTCAAATTAACTTCTCCAAAAGTGTTTCGCAAACGTAAAGGGCTTAACAGCGGAGAACAATGCTGGACTCAAATAATGCAACTAAATTGTATTCTGGTTGGTCTTCCGTACTTGATAATTACTGTCCGACTATAAACACAAAAATTACATTTCTTAATTACCATGGCTAATCTGATTGGTCCAAATTATACAATTTTCAAAGCGCTAGATAATGACAATCTCACACGGACATTTTGAAAGGTTGATGTTGCTTTTAAGTTTTAATTAATGTTAAAATATTTTTTAAAATTCAATTTAAACATTTTTTAAAAATCTTTTTAAAATTAAAGAAATAAGAAATAATTGTATTAAAAATTCAATTTTCATTGAAAATTTTTTGGCTTTCAGAAAATATTGTCCATATGCATAAAAACAAATTAAAACAAATAAAAGCATTTGAAACTAAATAATATATTTGTTTTATTGAGTTTTGTATGTTAAAATTTTTCTGATTTTCAGGTACGTTGGCCAAAAAAAAAAAAAAAAAACATGATTTGCATTCTTCAAAGCCTTGTGCTTTTAACTATTGTAATCACTAAAACCGATGGTCTCGAATTTCTAGGGTTTTCATAAAATTAGTTATGGGGGAGTTAATAAATATAAAAAAAAATATTTCTGCCATGACTTTATAAAAAAAAACCATATTTATAATAATTTCGATCATCTGTGAATAGTTTCTGAAAGTTTCATTAACATCTGACAATTATTTTTATTTTTGCAAGATTTTCCAAATTAATGTGTGTAAATACAAAAAAAACGCGCTAAAAATTATCTATGTTATTTACTACGCCTTGTTGCGACAAAGAGAAACAAGGTTTTTAAATCAAAATTTAGAATATTCTAAAAGATGGAAAAATTTTAAAAAAATAATTAAAAAAATTTAGTCTATCCTCTTCATAAAAACATAAGCATTTTGACGATAAAATTTTGTTTTAATAAACTTTGGCGTCTTTTTCATCAGACTATGCTCTATGTTTTAGCGATTCCGCGGAGTGACTTAGGTTAAAAAACCCAGGTTGTTTATGTGTGTGTGTGTGTGTGTGTGTGTTCCTTTATATATGGGATCGGATTTCTTACATTTTTCTGACGATAAAACGAACATCCACTTTTTTTTTCGGCAGGTAGTATTTCTTATTGTCTTGGACACTTTTTTCTTTATTTACATTCAGAATGCTTTAAAAATTCCATTTACAAGACAATTGTTTATAATAAAATTCTATTCACCAATCGATAGACTCATAACGATTGTAAACAATGTTTTTGTTTGAATTTGGGTTTGACGAATTCGTAAAAAAAAAAAAAAAACACTAATTAAGACAT
>CAHIKZ030000278.1:707500-717500 GCA_903632075.3 Acanthosepion pharaonis
TAAAATATATTTTAAACCGATAAAATATTTCTCATTAATAAACTAAAATTACTTCTTCCGGGTGATTGTTCGACAGGATGTGTTCATCTGTGTGCTGTTGAAAATTCAATATTGTATATCTTCACAGATCGAGTAGTGAAGATGATAAATTCTTGTGTGTTTAAGGAATATACATGTTTCCAAGAAGAGTACTGAAAGCAGTAAATCTTAGACTGCTTTTGAAATACTGACACATTCAAAACATCATTAGTGGGAATGTATTTTTTTATATATATAGTTTTTACAACGCAGAGTTTTTCTAATGCATATTTTACATAGAAGTGTGTTGTGTATGATACACCTAATTTACATAAGTGGAGTACCGACCATATAAATATGGGTTGGTACCGGAAGACGACGGAAGATTAAGAGATCGAATCCAGAGACTCTGCCCGACTGCGACTTAGTCAAACCATTCTGCAGGAACAGTCTTCCCAAGAATATACCAAAACTACCTGTAAATATTGTGTACCTTTTTTCATTGTTTCAATACATTTGTTACGTACATTTTGTGTTGTATTATTATTATTCCATGCTTATTCAAGCTTCAACAAAGTGATTAACATGTCTCTGCTAAATTGCTCTAACGACAATGGTTATTCAAGAGACGGGAGTTGTGCATTTCAATTTTTTAAACTTATGTCTTTGATGTCATCCATGTTTCTCCAGAACCGCCAGTTTATTATCGCCTGATAGTACATAAATATATATATATTTTTTTAGATTATGATGACTTTGAAATGTGTACATAAAACGTCAATATAGCTTTTGGTTGTAGCTGTTTCGCGAGTGCAGTCTGAACGTAGCAATTTCAGTACTGGATAATTTGTCACTTGAGTTTCTGTCGAGGTATTTCGACGTTATCATATTACGTGGTTTGAAAGAAAAGTTTTGTAAATTAAAACATTTACGGATCTTATTGCCATGCTCTACAATCAGGCAATAAAATATTTTCATACAATCATTGTTACTAGATATAAAATTTATATAAGATTTCATGTAATTATAGTTGATCTTTTGGTAGGCGTTGTTTACTTAATAACAATTTTAAATAATAAATATTTTAAACGAGACATATAAGTTATAAAAACTTGAGAATTTTTTATATATCTGTTATGCAAACAATGACAAATGTCGTTGGTGAATTTAGTATCTTCGGTTGCTTTCCTTATCATAACGATATTGGAAGTAGCAAACACATGATATTTAACAGATCCTTTATGCAAATGGATCTATTATCAAAATCATTTCACCTGCCTTTGTTTCTAGCCTAGGTTTACGCATATATTGTGATCGTAATGGCAACATTTTAACTTACCATCCCTGTTATCTGGTTCGCCAAATATGTAGATGCGGTAGAGATTAATTGCTGCTACATTTACTTAGCATATATCTATGAATATACGTTATTCATAGGCTTGATATGTAAAGTAGTTGCAATAGCCTTGGGCGATACAACCAATACAAACTGCACACAAAGGCAACCTCTACTTGGAGTAACATTACAATATGGCCCTTATAGAAACTTTATTAGAGACCCAAAATTTAATGCAACCTCACCATATCACCCGCAGTCGAATGGAATTAAAGAATAAATGGCACATACAATACAAATATAAATATGCAATTTAGGGCATAATCTAAGTGAGATGACTTTATAGTTTATTACTAAGTCTATTAGTTACAGAAATATACCACATGCTGACAGGTTAGAAAGTCCGTCTCTATTGATGGGAAAAGAAAATCGGCATCCTTTAACAGAAAAGATATGCTATGAGAAAAATTGAAAATCTGCAAGGGAAAGGGTAAACTTTAAATGCAGAAATGACACAATACAATTTTGATAATGAAAAAAGGCAACAATATTCTGGCCCATGCTGAAAAAACACGATGGAGACAATAATACCATGGCGAGATGGAAAGTTCAGCTCTATCCGATATATAAACAGATAACTGAGCAAAATATGGAGATCAGCCGGGATCGTCTAATCCAATAGGAATTGAGTGATGAGAAGTCAATTGAAGACTAAGACAGATTGAACGATTCAATAACCATTGGGAAGATCAGGACATTACCAACAAATGAGATAGATCTAGATCCCTCATGGAGAGAAATACCCACAGATAATTAGTGAGGGATGTTTAAAGACACAGCCCGAGGTTAAAGAGATTGTTCCCACCTGATATGGTAACATAATTGCCACGCAATAATTTATAGATCTAAACTCGATTTTCACTCTGAGCTTGTATCAAATGACAGGGTAGAATCCATGTTGTTTGAATCTGCCGTTCAGTATACAGTCCAAATAATCTAACATTATGGGACTGCTGGGTTATTCAATGGATAAATCATGGCATAGTATCCCCAAATTGCCATCCATCTTAGCACATTGTAGGCCCAATGCTAATACATACACACACACACACACACACACACACACACATATATATATATATATATATATATATATATATATATATGCATACATGTTTATGTATTAAAATCTCAAATGCAAAATCCGATAAATCCAATTTCTTGAAATTAAAAAGAAAAGGTTATTTTTTAGCTATAATAAAGTTAAACAAGACCCACGTTTTTCATTTTTAAAGATTAATATATCAACATTTGACCATAAAAAGACGAAAATTTCAAAACTAGAATTTGTCGGTAAAAGTGTATTTTAATTGAAAGCGTAAATTTTTGCAAAATGCGATAAATCCCCAAAATGTTTTTTGCGAAATCTTATAAAACCATTACATCTGTATAAACTATGCTTCTACTTGTAATAACCAGAAATATTGATAAAAAAGCAAAAGAAAAAAAAGTTATGAGAATGTCCAGATATATTCAGAAGTACCAACAAATGTCTGATAAGGGGTATTACCTCTCACCCATCTAAAGATTCTAACTATCAACTACAGCCACGAATGTCAGGAAAATTTCTAATTTTCCGATGATGTTTTTCATTGTAAATTTTTTGAATGTGATCTAGTCTGCCCTACCACATCTCATATTTTTGGGTGAATATAGCTGTCCTCTATGGGAAATTCTGATGATACATATGGGGATATTTTTAAAAGAAATATTATAAAGCGAAAGTATTCAATTTCAAAACATGTTTATTATTTTGAATGACACAAATTTTCTCTGTAAAAAGAAACATGTCACTTCTCATCACTGATGCAATTAATATGTAATCCAAAAGAATTCTAACCTAAAAGTAAAATAATGGTGCCCTTGCAGAACCGGATTCTATTTTATGATCCTGAACTAACAAACTGTAATTATTGGTGACATCTCGACTCTTCTGGACATCTTTGTTTTAAAATTTAAGGTGGCGACGCTTTTATTGCTTAACTGTTATAAGGTCCAAAATGCTTTGGTCGTGTTCAATATTAGTTTTTTCGAGAAAAGAAAGACTCAAAACATATAAGATCATAGGAGTCTGTTGATCTGCTTGGCAAAAATCGGAAGTATATTTGATGTACAAACAAGAAATATTAACACTAAGAGAATGTCGCATCTGATCCATTTTTCCTCCTTTGTGATTCTCTTTTGTGATACTCCGTTTTCTCCTCACTGGAGAATCAAGAACTGATTCCTTGTTACCATCGTAAATGTTCATTTTGATTCTAGGAGAAATGTGTTTTGTATACAAGGAAATAAAGTGAACTGAATTTTTTCATGAGAAACCGAAACTTGTGTAGCCAAAATAAAAAAGGAGACCAGTTTAAGGAGTGGTACATAAAAACTTGCACAGTGACACGAAGTGGTTATTCCTTGGATAAGGTCACTAAATGAACTGATCGTATTATATTGTGGTCACTTCATATGAACAACGCGCCATCATAGTATTATATAAAATCTCTGTGACATCAAATGACAAATATCTACTAAAATGGCTTTATTAATATTACATTGTTTTATTATGTTTTCACTCATGAATCATTTCTTTTTAAGCTAGTAATTTACAGCTAGGGCATTTTTCAACACAAATTACAAACACAGTGTAAATCTTGCATTTTTAACCATATATTTTAGAAATGCCAATATTGCACAGTTTTTTTACAAAAATAAATATTATAAATAAAAATAAAACAAACATAAAATATTATTTTTTTAATTTTTAACTATAACACAATATATACAAATATATTTATAGTATTTAATAGGTCTCTGCACTAAAAAATAAATTACTGACATCAAAAAAAAAGAATAAAGCGGGAATACTGCATTTTGTAATTTTTTTTAATTTTTGCATTCTGTGTAATCAAAAATTATTGTATGAATTTTATAAAACATTCTAATTCATTTTATTATTATTATTATTATTATTATTATTATTATTATTATTATTATTATTATATAAAGTATATTATTCAAAATGCAATCACCTGTTAGTGATTATTAAAAATACTTTTCAACTTTAACTAATTCTTTAAACTGTATTTTATAATCTCATTAATTGGGTTTGGTCTATTTAAAAATAAGTATTTATATTTTATAATCGTGAAGCATTATTCCTGCGTCTCAAAGAACATTTTAAAAGTTTATTTTTAGTATGAACCAATTGTCTGTTTATTGAAAAGGTATTAAACATTTAGGTTTATTTAAAATAGGAGGTTGGAACTTGATTGTCTTTTTTTTAACAACGTTTGTTTTTAATTTATGTCTAAATCCGTCATAGTTATATTAGGTATTGTGGTAAATCTAATGTGGTGTTTATCGCGTTTGGCAACAAAACAGATCTTCAAAAGCAGAACAAGTAGGGAAAATATCATATGTAAAAAAATATCTCCATGTATGGTAGAATGAGGAAATGCAAAATCCTTTGTAGTGTTTACACAAACATTTGGAAAATGTGTATCGCTTTTTGTATTCAAGCTAATGATATGTAATTTTAGACAATTAGTTGATGTGTTTCATCTTATTTCTATAAACGACCGGTGGAATATGTATATGCGATCGACCGCTAAAGAATATGGAATGGTTGGTTCCTTGTAACCCTCTTGTAAGAACTTGATATGATCTATCATTAAAAGACCGAGATTAGACTGAAAATGTATCTTCACGTTTAGTAGGGCATACAAAGCTTTGTGGGTGTTGAATATTTTCCCACCCAACAATAAATTTCCAACATGTGAACGGATGCAGGCTTTTCTCTACACCATAGATACTCACATGGAAAGTGTTCAGACAGATTACAATCCTTGGTTCCACTAATTCTGACTTTTACAGCTAATACCTGTCATAACGCGCCATTTAACACCATCATTCCCTTGGTAATTCAATATGAGATGGAATTTCAACTCGCAAAGTTTCTTCCCACGAACCCCTTTATTTTTGGACCCGTCTCCCAATAGGAGGAACACTGATCATTGTAATTTTAATATTTTCATGTTAGTTGTGGATAAGATGATGAACTACATATGGCAACAAGATCCGTGGTGGTAGGTCCTGTTAGGGTCCAAGCTATGGGCAAATAGTGAAATTCAAAAGAAAGGAAAGTACAAAAAATATGTTCTTATTTTAAAATACCATCAATATATTTGTATACAAATTTTTATGAATACATTAATATATAGAGAATAAATGTTTATAAAAATAAAAGAAACTACCACTACACTTTTGCGTCTTGGGTATGACGATAAACTACATCCGCTTCCTGGGTAAGACGTTAAACTACATCCGACAACAAGGCATCTGTTAAGGTGGGTTTGAAGAGCGGAAAACCACATCTTAATTGCTGGTGTTCCTGACCCGGGGTGGTAGCCCCTTTTATGGTCAAAGATATGGGCAAATAGTTAACCCTCAACTGGGGATATATAACACTATGAAAGTGTAAAAATTTGTTTTTTATACTTGCCATATATATTCATAAAAATTATAACCAGCAATAAATCTTTGAACTAAAACATATTACAAGAAATACATTATTGTTATCATTACAATGTGGAAAATATATTATTAGCAATACATTTTTGAAAAAAGAAAATATTACCAGCAACTCATGTTTGGAAAAGGATTTATTCCAACAATAGATTACAAAAAAAAAAAAAAAACAAGAAATATTACAAGCAATATATGTTTGAAAAAAAATATTACTAGCAATAAATGTTTAAAAAAATATTAGAAATATTTTTTGTAAAATTATTACCAGCAATAAAAATCTTGTTGACATTAAATAACCCATTGAGGTTGATATGCGAAACAAAGCAAACCAAACCAATACAGTTTTGTAATTAAATTACCAGCAATACATTTTTATACTAAAGTAGTTACAAAATATGTTCTAGTAAAATTGAAGATATAACTTCCATTTTCAAAATAAAACACAACAAAAACAATTTGATATGATTAATCTTATTTCATGCAAGGAAAAATAAGTTTTAACATCTCATTTAATTTTGGAAGATTATTCGATGAAAAAAATGGAGATAAGTAATTATAATTCCATCATGAATTAAGTTAATTCTCTTGAATTAGTTATGAAGTTTGAATATTCATATTTAGATATCGGAATTAAATAATCCGTACAAGGTGATATGCTGCTAAACAAAACCAACCAATCAGCTAAGCAGTGCATGTCTAGCGTTAACCGTTATCTCCCTCACATATTTTCATAAACCATGCCTCCAAATGTGTAACACTTAAAATTGAGTGGATCTCGGGCACTGTGCAGGGTTAATATTACTTTAAGAAAGAAAATAAATGTAAGATTTTAGTGGGTACAATTGTATGAGTTGACGTCTTTGAGATTTGCAGTGAATGAAATAAATGTAGGCCGGATTAAAAATCCACACGTTCTTGGGGAAATAACACCGATTGAATTTAAATTAACGTCAACTCAACACGTGTACTCAGTAAATATAATGTCTATAGTAGCAAGGAATTGAAATATTTGTATGACTGTCTTCAGTTCATTACAAGAAGCACGAATGCACACCGAGATATCTCCCACTATCTTCGAGTAATTGAACATGTTTTGACATTCGATATGTATTCTTTAATTGCAATGGGTTAATAAACGTACGATTGTATATAAGTGAACGCATGGATATAGAAATAGAAACAACGTACCTTCAGAAAAATAAAAAAAATAAACAAACTCGCAGTATCACACCAACACATATTTCATTTTCTTTTTTATTCTTTAATTTGTTCAAGATTTTATCTTGTTCTCATGTATTTCGGATATTTGGCAACTTATCCGCTGGTTCCACCAACTGTTTTATTTTTTTCTTTCCTATTTTTATATATATATATATATATATATATATATATATATATATATATATATATATATATATATATATAAGTATAATGACAGCTAATAATGCAAGAGCATTCGGTAAAGTGATTCGACTTCTCTAAGTCACTGTGTGTTTATCCAAAAGTAAATACGCTTAAATTCAACTTCGTCCCTGCTGTATAACGCCAAATCATCCGAAAGTTAGATAGAGGCTGCCGGACGTCTAGTCTCGCTGATGAGATTTGATACAGCAATACTGTCTATCTGTGGATGACTATATATATATATATATATATATATGAGTGTGTGTGTGTGTGCGTGCGTGTGTGCGTGTGTGCGTGCGTGTGTGTGTGTCCATGTTTGTGTGTAATTTTTATATATATTATATATCTGTGGTACATATTGGTAAAGCGCTCAATATCAGTGATAGACATATCATTCTTAGTTGTATGGGTGTGATTTTGTAACCCTAATTTCACGCTTTTGCGATCCTCAGACAAACGCTTTGTCTGAGGATCAACTTTGTGATACTAAAGGTTACATGCTTACATCCATACAAATAAGTATCTCGCACATATATATATATATATATATATATATATATATATATATATATATATATATATATATATATATAAAATCATCTTTATTAGCTATGGCGTTTAATCGAATACTCTGAAACTGAGTTACAGTGAAACTGTTAAGTTGGAAAATGTAATTAGGATTCAAAACATTAAAATTTTGGAAAGAGAAAGATTTGCATGTGAAGTAAAGAAGATGTGCCAATGCAAAAATAAAATTAAGTGAAGATTGGACGGGGAGTGCTGCACTGAAAGCAACTTTTATAGTCTCTGTTCAATAAATAGAATGGTTTCAAGAAAAACACATTGGATATACTGAGTGCCAATTCAAAAAATAACTTTGTATTCATGTTTTGTCTTTTAGGATGAAAAACCATAGAAATGACACCAAGTTGGCCGAGTGAGTCTGGAGGTACAAAGAGACATATGTCAGAAGCCCTTGTGTGAAATGAACCGTTGTAAGGACGATGAAACCTGGCAGAATTCGTAGTAAATGTTGCTGGCTGTGCCAGGAAGAGAATTGGCTATTATCACATATTCTGATAAAGGTGTTTTATTAAAGGAGAGAAACGAGCTTATGTCTGAGTGCAGGCATATAAGAAGTCATTTTTAGGTGCCTATAAACAAGGATGACGGATATAAAACTCAATAATTTTTCCCTTCCCCTAACCTCATATTTTTGCCCCAACATTTTTTGTAAACTCATTTCCATTGTTCTGGTATATTGGAATAGATTGCTGGCGTCTAAAACATTCGAGTTGTTTAGGGAGACGTTTTGGTTGAAATCCGGGTGGCAAATAGGCTGGCATTTTAGCAATTTGTTAAATATCATACCTCTATATATTCCTCTTTGAATTTTGCATTGAGCCCTTTTGGTCTACACGTTTTATGTACGAATCTTTTCAGTCTTCTTTATATATATATATATATATATATATATATATATAGCTTTTGGAAGTAAAGTCTGATGATCCAGAACCCTGTTAAAGGGATTATGGTGAAATAGCTTATTACATGGAATCTTAACGTGGTTTGTCTTTTATTCAAACATATATGCTCTGAATCTTACATTGAGCTCTCTGGATATCATCCTCCTCAGGTCTACCCATACGGATTACCTAAATTTGAATAAACTAAATAAATATATATATATATATATATATATATATATATATATATATATATATATATTCCAAAAATGTGATGGTTATTTTTTACGCATATTTTATTCATGTATATTATAACTAATAAGTATTGTATATATGCAAGGAGAATGTACAAATTTTAAAGTATATTATCATACAAAAATAAAAAAACGAAACGTAATAAATAAAGTATAAATAAAGTTTTTGTCAGGACAGAATAGACATCCGTTGAATCTTGTATAAAACGAGATGATACGATGATCTGAGATTTTCAAAAGTGTGGTATGTTTATAATGTAGTATTCATCGGGTATTTCAGTGTGTATAAGGGATGGACCTGCTCTTTAAAAGAAGGATAGGATACTTGCTCCCATGGTTTTCATTGACATGAAATACGCAAATTCCCAATCTAATCAAAATTGCTTTAATCTTTTAAGAACTGATTTAATAGTTCATATTTTACAGAATAAATACAACAATACATTTATACAAACTACAATGAGCTGGCCAATAGACTTTAACGGTTTTCTGCTGTATTTGAAGTCTATCAATGAAACAGAAAAAAAATAACTACTTTTTTTATATGATTGGAAAACCTCCAGAAAACAAGAAGAACTCTTTGGCAGTGAAACTAATGATGAACTTCCAATTTTCGCACCATTTTTGTTTTAATGCCAATTGCGTGGCATTACTTGCAACGATTAATTGAGATTTGAATTAGGTTTGTTGTCGGTGTCCATTTCAGTCATAGATCTCATTATAAGTGACACAACATCGGCACCAATCGATAAGAATTGCCCCGGTGTATTAAATTCACTGATACAACAACTGTTATTATGTTCTATTGCCAGATGAAGACACGAAGCGGGCCTCGAAATTTCCTCTTTTTCTTACCTTTCCTAAGACTTTAATTTTGTTTCAATTGGGTTGTCTAATATTTTGAATTTGTTCATTTTCTGTATTAATAATATTTCTATGTTACT
>CAHIKZ030000278.1:727500-747500 GCA_903632075.3 Acanthosepion pharaonis
TCATTCTGCGGCAGACCAGGTGCCATCGAAAGCTATAGCAACCAGTCTGACCTGCTATTTACCCATAGTTGGCGGAGGGAGAAGAACAGGATCCATACCTTTCCCAAGGTTATTAGTACGTAAGAGTATGTATGGATTTGAATGGAATTGAAACTCGGCTCTCCAATACAACAATCCGAGCCACTATCCATGACTCCGCCATCAGTATAAATCTAATGAATATAGCGTTACAGAATAAATAACAGAGTATGTGGGAAGCATAATAAATATTCTATTAATCGACCCTAATTCGGTAATCTCAATCTGTCAGACGTCATTGAATTCATATATTTTATAGCTCATTGAACTCATATATAGCTTGAATTATTTAGAATATTCTCATAATTCAAGTGACAGGAAAAGCCGTCGAAATGTGAGCAATTGATTGCAGATTCAACATGGGATATTACAAATGTTGTTATTGTTATTAACCACATATATTCCCCTCAGCTATGGCTAAAAAACGGAATAAATAAAAGTTTTTAAATAGTAAAATATCTCTATGGATAGTACAACATTGTAAATTCAGATATATACTTTAATATTGAATAGGGAAGCACACTGGAATTAATGGAAACGACAAAGCCTATTGGTTTTCTATGCTGAAACTAGATATGCTCTGCACTGGCTGGCTTACTATTCGATATACCAACTTTAGGGACATAAGTCGTGATCTAGGACAAAATGTAACGAGTGTTTTAGTAAAGAAAAAACGGCAAATTCTACGTAGTGAAGCCCAGTGAATGTGAGTGAAACTAGAACAGTATAAGATCTGAAATGAACAAGTCACCGTGACTTGCTTACTCAACGGACACAAAAATATCACACAATCATTCAGTCTCAGACTGAATGGAAGGTATGAGCAACAGACCAATCATTTCGCTGAAAAAATTTTTCTGATACCGTATAACATTCTCGTTCTATCAAGATAGGGATTTATAACGCGGAAGTTATCTTTCCGTACAAAAGACATCTTTCTAAATGTCGACATGCATGACCTATTATCCAGCATTGAGCGTGTTATTCTATCCTGCTAAATCTACAGCTCTTATCTTACATTTTGTCCGAGAATTATATATATATATATATATATATATATATATGAATATATATATATATATATATATATATATTTATATATATATATATATATATATATATGTATACACACATATATATATATATATATATATATATATATATATATATATATATATATATATATATATATATATATATATAATATATATATATATATATATAAAACGAACAAAATCTTTATATACAATTATGCTGTTTTAATGTGAATATATCAACGTCGGATGTTTCGGTCTAATAAAACATCTTCAGAACATATTCATAAATTATAACATTATCAATACAACATGACAATTATAATTATAATTTAGAATATGTCCGGAAAATGGTTTATTAGACCGAAACGTCCGACGTTGACATATTAACATGAAAAGAGCATAATTGTATATAAGGATTTTTCTTTGTTTTTTTCCGTATCTATTTTCTTCATACTGTCGGATTTATATTTGCTTATATATATATATATTGATCCATATATTTATATATATATATATATATATATATATATATATATATATATATATATATATATATATGTATATATATATATATATATATATATATATAAATGTATGTATATATATATATATATATATAAATGTATATATATATATATATATATATATATATATATATATATATATAAATATATATATAAATACATATATATATTTACACATTCGTATGTATATACATTTATATATATATATATTATATATATATATATATATATATATATATATATATATATATATATATATATTTATATATGTATGCATACGTATACGTATATATATATATATATATATAGGCTCGTTTTAAAAAAAAAAATAACACAAGAAGATATATATGCATCATTTGGATATAATACAAATAAATTATAAGATAAATAACGAAAATAAAGAAAAATTAAAATAAAATTATAAAATAAAATATGAATAAAAAATGAGAGTGATTAAGGAATTGTTATACCTAGCAGTATTTGACAGGCTATTCAATCCACTAACGCAAACTAAACAAAATAGTGATTGCAGCTGGTTTTTCGGTACATGACTGTACAACATTGACGTAATTTTATTCCAAAAAAGTAACTTAATTATATGCATCTGGTTTGTTATATGTACTGACAACACAGAGGAATATTATGTTAAAAAATGTGCTAAATAGGCGAATATATATATATAACGTTCGTATTTTTCTCTCCGGTTGAATGTGTTGATACAATGAATGCAAGACTAAACAACTTCGATGAACCCACTGACATAAGTCATTCCCAACTTGCTGAGTATTGACAATGTAAATGGTACATTGGACGCCATCTCCGGGACTTTGTATTCATGTGTTTCGTTGATGAAAATTAACCTCAGGGAACTCAGTATGAGAAGTTCTTTATTTTCATACAATATACTTTCTATTATTTATTGCTTTATCACATTACACACACGCAATATATATATATATATATATATATATATATATATATATATATATATATATATATATATATATATATATATATATTTGTTTGTTTATATTTATCGCATCGCTCTGTGTCTCTGTCTGTCTCCACACACACACAAATATATATATATATATATATGACGAAGTGTATGTAAGGGATGCCTGGTGTGTTTATATATAAGTTTGTATTTGAGGCTATTTCTCTTCCATATTCCATTAGTAGATGCATATATTTTTGCATATAGTATCTTAGAAACTGTTGATAAATGGATATTTTTAAAGCAGGGCCAAAACCCCACTGGGGAAGATTTCGATAAGAATGTTCAATTGTCAATGTAAGCCGATGAACATTTTTGTGTGCAATTCTGATGCTGAGGAAAAATGTCCAACAATAAAGTGTAATAGGATATAAAGAATATTGATAAAAACTTTTAGGCATGGCAATTGTATAAAAGGTGCTAAGCTAGACGGGGACACGCCTGAAATAGGAATGAAATTCAATGCAGAGTTAGTTAAGTGCGTCTTTCATTGAAGTATGTCATCATTTCGGCATCTTACATAACAATGGTCTCCAAAGATGCCGAAATCCGCTCTGCCATATTTACAGTAGGAGATTTTCGTATTGTTCTAAAATGATATAATCCCAGATTGGATGAAACCATCTTACTTTTTTTTTCTATTTTACTAACTAGAACGAAATAAAAATAAGAATGATGAAAGATTGAATACTTCTTTTGAATACATACGTCATAAAATTATATCCAAAACATTTGAAAAACTTCGTATTCTTCTTTTATGTGGAGAATCCTTTCAGGTCCTTTGTGATAATGACTCTCCACGACTTTCTCTCCTTTATAACTCTTAGTAAGCTTTCGCTTTCGCTATCACTTCTAAAACCTGTTTTGCGATACATCTACATAAGTTCTTTAGGTAGTTTTCCCATTGTTTTCCACTATTCTCGTGTCTCCCTTTTTACCTGTTCTTGTCATATTTTCGAAGCTTGCTTTCCTCATTTTCTGTCCTAGAAATATCACATGGATCGTTCTGATCTTATGTCAAACAAGCGTTATTATTTCTTGCATTTTCCTTAAAACTCATTTATAACTCATAAGATTATTCAATCGTCTTCTACTGTATTCTGGGTGTCTATCTGTAGATAGTTACCACAAATTCTCTTCTTCTTCTATGCGGACTTTGTCCAGTATTCAGTGCCATATGATATAAGATATTTTCTTTGTTTCTAAGGAAAATTTCCTATTTCTTATACGTTCCTTAATCGTTTCGACGGCATCAATCGCTCTTCAAACGTGCCTTTCGTTTTTCGTGTCGCATTTTCCGTTCAGATAAATTGCTTCCGTGTTATTTAAATATTTGTACTGCGGTAACACCAATTCATAGTTCGAATCTCTCGCTGTGTGTTTTACGGAAAGCAACCATTCTTATTCTTCTCATAATTGATATTTCTATTTGATTTCTTATATAATTTTTGTAGTTTCCTATGTGTGACTGCAATTCAGATATGTGTCATCTGAATTTTGTAAACGCTAATAATTATTCCTGTTCGTACTTATAATTCTATCAGGATGGATTCAATATTACTGAGTACGTCAGGTGAGCAGTCACATCCTTGTTTTACGTCAATTTATATTTTAGTTTTATTAGTAAATTCATTTTCTATCTAGCAGTCCAAACAGTCTAGTGCATAGAATTATAGCTATACATTATTCTGAAATGTTATTGCTATTTCTGTGATTAAAAAAAATAAATATCGCATTCCTTGTTACCATGTCTTTAACTAATCCACACCGTTTATTTAATAGTCTCGTTTTCATTCTGCTATGCCCACTACCTATGACTATGTATCTGCTAAAGTCATCAGGTATATGACCAGTATATATTTTATTTATTGTTTCTGTAAATTATTCAATGCTGATATCGTCTAAATCAGTTAACGTCTCTATTGGAACAGCATCTTTTTCTTCTGTCTTGTTAATGCTTACATTTAACTGGGATGATTACACTTTAGAATTTAATATTATTTTCGTATGTCCATATATTTGCATATTGCAAATATAAATTAATATTTATCCTAAGCATGTCTTTATTTATATTAAAAAACCTTTGACACTGATTTGGTTTTGTGAAGTTCCATGACTCTATAAATATTTTTATTTGATTTTGACCGAGTCTGGAATAGGGTCCGATGACACTTATTGCACATATCTTATCTTACCCATCGAGGAGTGAATTGAAACGAGATTGAACACATTCCGCTGTTTTTTTGGACAAAATTTGATAAAAGTAGCTCGAGAAACAGGTTGAACATTTCTCTCTTCCCGGGCGAAGAGATAATTCCAATTAACAAGATCGCCTTCAGGCTGTTATCTTTGATAGTAACATTGGCAACAGGCAAGAATTTTATTGAAATTTATAATGAAGTGATATTCCCTGAGCCTATTTTATTACGTCTTATTTTTTCGCTGCTATTTTTCATCCAGTGATCAGATTCGATGAGTCAAATTGCTGAAGGTTCGTAAAAGTTGAATTAAAAATAAAACTCTATCTATTTCTTTTATTTTAACTACATGCCAAATATTTTAGATGGTTGATCAAATAGCAAAACACCAAGTATCGATAGAAAACCACTTATGAAAAATGTTAAACTAAATATAAATAAAATTTATTATAAGTAAATGTCCCCAAACATTTTCGATGTTTTTATCTGCTCGGATATAGCAAAAATTTCTTTTTTTTGTTGAGGGGTCCTCCCTTTAATACACAAATGGACTTACCCAGTATATACATATACTACTGCTACGGAAAGACCCGAGAGAACAGAGCAAGCTCGAAGTGTCGAGTTGAGCCCAGAGTGACAGAGTAAAAGGTTGTAGGTAACCGGAAGAGTGAGGTTGAGGTAACCACGATGTAGGAGTCACAGTGAGCGAGCACGTAGACTCAGTAAGTCATACAGCGATACTTCAATACCAAAGAGTGTATATATATTTTGCTACTAACCCGTATTCCTGGAACTACTAACCTGCTTTACCATTTTGTATTATTACGTTAATACATTATTCCCATATATTCATTTTTGGCGTTTGTTATTTATGGGTACCGGATTTCAACTCGGAATCCACAACACTTTTTTTATCTCTCTCTCGATATATATATATATATATATATATATATATATATATATATATATATATATATATATATATATATATATATATATATTATATATATATATATATATATATATTTATATATATATATATATATATATATATTTATATATATATATATATATATATATATATATATATATATGTATGTGTGTGTATATATATATTTTATATATATGTATCATAAACATTTGATGTAACAAATGGCACAAAACAATGTTGAGTAATGACTGCTGTATTTTTCGCTCTCTTCTTTTCTGTCATGATGCACCATGTTTTAGTGATCTCGACATGGGTGTAAAATTTGAATTCCGGACAAGATTTGGCCACCTTAACCATCAACGTTTAAATTAAAAATCACTGACTCGAATAAACTTTATTCTTGATCTTTTGTTTTTTGATGACGCTGCGATCGTGGCCACCTCAATCGATGAAACTCAAACACTCGTCAATCTTTTTTTCCACTGCTTGCTACGCATTCAGATTAACTATAATCATAAAGAAAAATGAAGTTGTCCGTCAAACAAGGCCTTCACCTAAGCAGGTCAAGGGTGTAATAAAAAAAAACTGCCTATACCTTTCCAATCGTCTCACATTACTTTTGGCAGCAACAACTTAAAGTATGTGAAAGCATTCTCGTACTTAGGAAGCAATCTTGCCACTTTGGATGACGAAATATTTAGCCCAATATTAAAAAAAAACAATGCCTTTGGGCAGCTTAAGAATCGCCTATGGCATGTTCATGGGATTTCAATGAAAACGAAAATGTGTCTATCGAGCACTCATTCTGATCACAGTAGTTTTGGGCCAGGATTGTGAAGGCGCATCAATTAACGTGATGCCTTTCATAAAAGCTGTCATCGTTCAATATGCCGTTATACACGGCAGGACAAAATCTCTAACTCTGATCTTTTCATTAAATGGTTTGTCGGTTTTATTACACAGATCAGATCGGCTGTTCATGTCAACAAAAGGGATTATGTTGTGATGCCAAAAACCCTCATAGCAAACTTTTTCATTGTAAGCGTAACGTAAGTCATCATTGGTTATCCTTCAAGGATAAACTTAAATACAAAATAATTGCTGCTAACATCCCTATAGAGGAGTCTGAATTTACTGTTGAAAACAGAGAAAACTTGAGAAATACCTGCTACCGAAGTATAGCTAACTTTGAAAAGAATCGTCACTACCATCTGAGAGAATTAAGAATTAACACTGAATCTCGGGCAAATACATAAGCCCATATGACTATGAACCCTTCAGTAAAACGTTTCTGTGGATTTGTTTGCAAATCCCATGCAGGATTTTGTCTCATACGAAACGTAAACATAAAAACTGAATTGAAAACTCATATACGTCGAGAACGACGGAAAGTCTATCATATATATATATATATATATATATATATATATATATATATATATATATATATATATATATATATATATATATATATATATATATATATATATCTCCAGTGCATATAAATCATAGGGTTGCATAAAAAAGGTCACGCGTAAATAGTGGGACGCCAGAAAAAATATATTTTTCAGCTCCTTTAAGTTAAAATGTAATTCTGTATGCACGTAGTTTTTATAATTAAAAAAGTTAAAAAGAAAAACGTCGAAATGTGCAGTTACTAATTAGAGTTGCTGAATTTGACTCAAAGAATTTCTTGAATTCGTTTTTCTTTTCCCCTTATGGGTTTTCTACACATTCTTCATGCCAGGCATCGCTAATGTTTTAAACATGGCGTAGTTTTCCCTGGGACACTTTTCCTCTCATTTCACATCACAATGTTTCAAATATATTGATATGCGGTCTATGTAATGCCCGGTCTAGCAAAGGCTGAAAATCTCCATTCGCACAAAACATTTTTCATTGACGTGATGTTAGGCAAAGCGCAAAATCATGCTGACAAATATCTCTATCTTTGTAGTCTAGCAAAATATAAGCCCGTATTAGATTTTCTTCGCTGTTGAGTTTTCCATAAATATTTATAAATTTTCTCCAACCATCAGACCATTATGCTGTTGCCATGAGTGCAGTATAAATGAAAAAGTCCTATATCCTCGCAATTCACTTTTTTTTTCTTTTTTTTCTTTCGTATGATTAACGCGTGTCTTGTGTTTTCTTCACAGGAATTTTAAAAAACCAGCGGATCATTCAATGCACAATATTATATATCTTCAAATATATATTACGCAAGATATCACAACACTGAAAATATATGAGTCTAATGCTCTCATTGACATTCACTTACTGATGTTTGTATACACTTATATACATACATATGATTATGCAAATGGAAACAAATGACGTCACACAGTATGAATTGGCAAAAGTCCGTCAATTATTTCAAAATGTTTTTTTTTATGTAAATACATTCTTTCTATAGATACAAATACTTAATTAATTGCTTCTCTTTATAATAAGCAGTATTAACGACATTTACTGGCCTGAATGTCCGAGAAATTTTCATGGAAAATATGCGTCCTCCGACAGGAACTGAACCTGTATGGCATACGGTAGTCATATAGCCTTACGTGCTTTTACCGATTTAGCCACAGAGGATCGTTTCGGTTAGCAATGTCGATGGAGAGTTTTAGTTTAAAATCAGTAAAATCGACCTTGCTAAACGACACTAAAAATGTCATAAGATGCATAAAAATACATATGTGTTTTGTATTTATGTTACGTTTTCATTGAATATCAAATCGATGGATACTATGTACAGCCGTATAAAATATTCAAATCTGTGATATGACAACCAGATTATTTAACAACAAAAAAAAATGTTGTGATCTTTGTTTGGGAAATCCAGGAAAATAAGGGAGTCAAAAATAGTTTATCAAGTATTGAAATGATGTATTGATTACTGTAAAGATTTTATGATTTATACTGTCCTGTATAATCAATTTTACATCAGCATACGTGCAAAATTACACAGAAGAATAACAAAAAATCAATGCATTTAACACAAAATGATCATAAGTTATTTCTATATTTCCAATGCATTATTATACTTCATTAGCAGAATTATAATATTCCGTCTGTAAATCCTACAGTGAAAACAAAAACAAAAAAAATTCTAGTTGTATGTTACCGAATCTAAACTCTAATGATCGATTGCTAATATATTAAATGTTTTACCACACTGATTGACTTATGAATGCAAAGGACAATTTATTACTTTTCCGTAAGAATATTTCATTATAATCACAATATAAGTATTGTCTTATGATTGCCCATCAAGCTGCTGTTATAAATATGCATTCCACCATGTTTATTCAGTATGTTCGAAGATATTCATACGCAACATCAAATTCTGAACAGTATACGTATAAAAATACAGTGCATAATAAGCAAGAAATGACAGAAAATATGTAACTGTTAGGCTTCGCAAAGATAATTTACAGAACGAAAGTGTTTATTTTTATCACTGTTTCGAGGATGAAAATAATTGTAGCTGAAAATATTTAAACATTGATATTTTATTTTAAACTTTTGTCTTCTGTTATATATATATACACACACACATATATATACACACACACACACACACACACACACACACATATATATATATATATATATATATATATATATATATATATATTGCTTTCATTTTATTTTACTGATTCTTCCATCAGTTTCATTTTCAGGTTAATCGGTGCTCATGCCAAGAACTCGGAATCAAAATCCTACACACATCTTCACACGACCGGCAATTATGACCTACAATTAGGCGTAATAAAATTGTGTTGTCTATAGATATTAAATGGAACAATTAATGCATATGATGGTCATTATATTTGCTCAGTTGTGAAGTTGCTTGGCGAAAATTTAAACAAGTTCTGGTATTAGCCAAAGTTTCATCCACTAAGTTATCATCATCCGGCAGAGAAAAACAGTTAATTCTAGCGTATATTTTTTATGAATGTAAAATAAAGCAGCAATCAGTCAGAGTACTCCAATTCCTTTAACTGAAGAACGTTGCACTAGCGTAGGTGACAGCTGTTTATAGAATTATCTTTTTTCATAAGTGTACTCAATTGAAAAATATTTTCAAGAGCTTATATGTATATAAGTATATTTACGCAGCAACCTTTCCTTTAAACAACTTTTGCTAAATATGGGAGAAAAAGAAAATTTAATTAATTCATTTTTTTTTCATCATTCTTACAGGTTTATGTTTGATGGGTATAAGGATTTAAAAATTCTCTATATTGCCTACTATTATAATCGCTTTCGGTCATTTGACTTGGCCATTTTCGGGGCCGTTTTGTTTTAGGCGTACCTAAGTTCTCCTCATCTTTTGTCTAAGACGTAATTTATTATGTGTTGTTTCGAATACCAGAAGGGCCGTTTATTCCGGGCCTTCACGTGTTGAGGCCAGCCTGAATTCGGGTGAGCGTCTTTCAACCTTCAACACTCGACTTCCACAGTTAAATAAGGTGAGATTTATATTAGAAATGAAATGTTTAATATACAGCTACGCTATTATAGCGAGCTGCTTCCATAAAAATATAAATATCTTCAAAACTCTCTGCCAAAAATATTTCTCCAATTTGTATAATAATTATATAAGAATTTGTGTGGTAATATGTTTTCTCCTAGACTGATACCTTCTGACTATGTTATATATATATGCAAGTGCATTTTTTTAAAAACAATAATGAAAGAGAGGACAGTTTCACGTTCAGTGCAAAACCACGAAAGTTTCTTCCCTGTGATGAACGCACCTGAAACTGTCCATCACGCTGAAATCTAATTTAACATTACATTCTCAGAATATGGTTGCTTTCTTTTCTGGATAATCCCTTTTCTTTTTCAAATACTCTGATTCCTTTATTTTTCGGATATTCTTTTGTTTTCATCGCATGTCAAATGGAAACTGTATTCTAGGGCCTGTATTAAATATTAATGATAGTATTTCCCTTAACAATGTGAATGCATTCATTTTGTGTAAGTTAATATTTTAGCAATGAATAAAATAAAATGTGCTTATGCTTCGACTATTGTTTCAAAACGTCTGTATATCTGATTTTCAGTATCATTATAAGATGAAATCAGTGTCTCTCCTTATACTGGATGCATATATAATTTACAAATTCTATAACACGGGAATGAATACAAGCGCTATTGAATGTACAGTCGAATATTTGAACATTTTGAGCAAATAACTGTTACGTATTTCTTTATAAATGGATAATAAGTTATTTCCCACATTGAGGATGACTATCAACGAAATAAACGAATGAAAATGCAGCCAATATAATTGCCGATAATAAATGTCACTTAAATGACCAATGTTTAATTAGTAATATTATTTATAAGCCTGGTATAAAATCTGAAAATCATTTGAAATATCATTTGGGCAGGACAGAAGCAGAATGGAAACAATGTTGTTAAAAGCATAAAAAGAACTTGAATAACAAAAATAAAGGAAACAATAGATATCTCTCAAAATATTACTTAAAGAAAAAAGAAAAAAGAAAAGGAGTACAACTGGATATATAGTTGTAGGTGGCGGTGTGAACTAAATCACATGATTGTAAGGGAGAAAGATAAAATCTTTGCAATTTTGGAAAGAAAGAAATTACCATATTATGAAATATAGATAATCTGAATTAATTGAATATATGTAATGATATTTAGACATCTGAAATTATTGCTAAAATCAAGTCAGAGGTAGACATAAAATAAAAATAAATATTTGTTGAAAAAGGCGGCGAGGATCGATTTCGGTAACTGCCACGATCCCTCATGTATACGATATATATATATATATATATATATATATATATATATATGTGTGTGTGTGTGTGTGTGTGTGTGTGTGTGTGTGTGTTCATAAGACCTCTTTCAGTTTCCAGCACGCTAGATTTGAACCCACATTTTCATATTCTTCCTGACTCTAATTAGATTATCATTAACCTTTGTTTAATGTAAAGAAATCATCGAAGGAGTTAAGTTTCTGTTTGTTGAGAGAATGAGGCACTGCATTTTATCTAAAAAAAAATTGCATCCCGTGACTACTGTCGACTAGTGTATTAAATAAATATAAAGTCTCTATTCCCTTACTTCCATACATCTGAGGTATCAACATCTGTTGATAAAGCTGAATGCTCTGCCCGTAAATTCCCCTTATATTCTACCCTTGTCTCATCTGGGGTATCCCTGCTTAACTTCCCATTTTGAACTGAGACAATTGAGTGATATTCATATAAAACCTCTTTTATGATTTCTGGTGTCTTTTCTGACCTAGATCACCGCAAAACATTTAGACATGATGGCATCCTTGTAATAGCTAATGAGAAGTGTTCTCTAGGGGTTCATTTCGTATCTAAACTGTACAATAATCCGTTCGTTGCTATTTTAACTCCTGCATCATCTTCTCTTCCCACTGGGGAATAAGGTGTCGCTTCCAAGTACTGGCATATCAGCCTTCTACCTCCTTGGGGGAAAATCAAATAGGTCTTAATCAATGATGATTTTTTAAAGCATTTTTCATCACAGAGCCTTCTTTCAGAAAACCGATATGACTTTCCTTCTCCATGCTAAATGTTGATGTACTGACGATAACTGGAAAGATTCTATCATGTCCTAGATAAAAACTGAGAAGACAATTCAGTAGCTTTTGTCATCACGATAGCTTTCATCAGGGTTTGTCATACAGGTCTTCTACAATAGCTGAAGATATGCCGTGTCTCCGTACAAAAGTTTGAGCTAATATCTTGCGTCTATAATCGGGAAATGAATGTTATCCTGGACAACCGCTCGACTATATTCGTTCTTACTAATGTGGATGGCCCACATATGGTTTCACACAAAGTCCTACAATGTTTTCAATTTTCATTAATGACATTTTACATGACATCAGTTCACAACTTTGTAACTATGCTGATGACACAATTATTTAGTCTTGTTTTTATGAAACTCTGATCAGTCCGATGAGGTCAAAATGGAACCCGATGACAAATGAATTTTGTCTGTTGTTAACTGGGGCAAGAGATGCTTGTTAATTGTAACGCCTCCCACACTAAACTGCATTCTTTTAATCATCTGGGAAACCCTTCAATGCCTTTCATCTGCATGGGTGATACTAACCTCCAGTAAACAGACTCGTTTGTTCTCCCCAGACGTGAAATGGAAAAAATATACTGAATCCTTTGCTACGCCAGCTGTTAATAAAATTTGTTATCTCTGTCGTGCGAGAACATTTTTCTCTCTAGATTCTATCCTACATATCTATTGGGTTACCAGCCGTCCATGAATAGAAGATTGCTGCACAAGAGGTCTGCTGTTTCTTCTATTTAACTATAGATCCTTGATAAAATCCAAAGTATTATTGATCCTGTACTGGCGTCTTGGATTCAGTTGATTTTCTCACCGCAGTAAGATTTTATATTAATACATTCATAGTAATTTTTCGGATTAGCACTTATCTATGCAATTTAGACTTATTTAATTTAGTGCTAGAATGGCGTCGGGATGTCATCAATTTACTGTTGTGTCTGCCAGTTGTTAAAGGTACGTTCTATTCTAAGAGGTTCTTTTATCGCACTTAACGTTTGTGGAACTCTCACTGTCAGCGCCTGGTGTTGACCTTAGTGAGTAATGTACACCAATTTCGACTGAGCAGTCGGCGCCGTGTTCGAATTCAAGTCGAGTTAGTTACGTTGACTTGTAAATACAATTTGTGAAGTTATGAATCAATTTCTTCTTTCACAAACTCGGTCATTGCAAACGTATTGCTTTTATATATATATATATATATATATATGTGTGTGTGTGTTTGCTGAGCCGGATGAAAATAATCGTAGGTTTGAGATGATATTATTATTATTATTATTTTGTGGTTTCATAGGATAAAAATGAAAATTAATGACTATAATTAATATGCCGCTTCCTTGGGTGCACAGCTGATCTCTCAGGAAAATTATTTGTGGTTGCCGATGATGATATTGTAAGAAAAGTATATGGAAAAATTAATTTTTAAATATTCATGAGAAAACAGCAATACATTTTTGATTAAATGCTCACCATTTTTCGTAAGCAACGTTATTCATTGCAGAAAGGTTAAAACATTCGAGAAAGATGTTAACATCATTGCATATATTTTTATGTATATTAAGAATCATCAGTACGTAGAATCATTTTGGAATATGGCATAAAATTAATGGAAAATCAATAGGCACTGAAAAGTCTACGTTTCAGTCGAAAGCATTCAAATAAATTGATGGCATGAATGACATACCTGAAATGTAGAGAATTGATAACGAGTGAAATGACTTCAGGCTGGTTGACATAATGTTGCTTCTTTGAGCAAAATCAGAACAAGTAATCTTTAAAAAATGCAAAATTAACATTTTTACTTTTTTAATCAAAGCCACAACGCTATTTTTTTTTAAATTACGCATTGCAAGCAGTTTTCAGAAATACATTCTATATTTGTACAGAAATATTCTATATTGAATTTAGCAAACATTTTGAGGTTTTGTACTATCAAATTTCGCAGAAAAGCTATATGACTGTAGTTCATCATATATCACCACCTAAATATAGGATTCTTTAGAAAGATATACCAAATATGCCATAATTTTCTTTGTCTGTATTGTGTATATATATATATATATATATATATATATATATATATATATATATATATATATAATTATTTATTTAAAAATGGATTCCATCGCTAAATAAGTGTTCTCATGTTTTAAAACAATAGCCGAAAACTTCAATATAATTATTTTAATGAAATTGAATTAAAGTAGCAAGGTCTGTTCCATCTTTAAGCGAAATTTTTTTTGGGAATAACTTTCGGCTCTTGTTTTGAAACATAAGAACTCTTATGTAGCGATGGAATCATATTTTTAAATAAATAATTATATTTAAGCTCTACTTTTGTATCGAGTACTGTTTTTTAAAATAATGAGAAAAAATACTAAAGAACTTTGGATTATTTACCTAACGAGTTCTTTTTTCTATATATTTTCACAAACACACACACACACACACACATATATATATATATATATATATGCATGTATGTACATATTTATAGGATTCCAAGTGTGATTTGACACCATTTTATATTCTTAATTTCGCGCATGAAGAATGTTTATTTTTTTAATTTATTTGTCAACTGTACAGTATAGTAGGGTCCGCCTGGCACCGTCTGGGAGAAAAACAGCGCCTGGAGTAATTGATTCCAGCAGAAATTTGGAAAATCCTATATTGTACTGCTAAGAATTCACGCCAAAAACTCCATTTCGCATATTTTCACTATGCGGGTCTTAATCTCATGACAGTGCCTATGACTCGGAAAGAAATGGATGAGTCTAATCGTAATTACGATGATGTTTGGTATAATCACTAATGATGGCGAAGTTATGCCTCTATTCATCTTCACAAAGAACCTCACAATCAACACGGAGGAATATATCAAATGCCTTGAGGGGGTAGTGCTGCCTGTGTCAAGAGTGTCCCTGCTGGAAGACCCTATACCTGACTCTGCATTATGGCACACAAGCAGGAGAACACAGTCATGGCTGTCAGACAATTTTTGCCACTGCACTACCACTTACACCTGGGCGCATAACTTCTCAGATTAAAAATCCTTGATTATTATGTATGGGCCTCATTTGAGCGAGAGCCCAGTACAACTCATTGTAACACCGAAGATCAACTGAAGACAAGGATTATGGAAGCATTAACTAACTTAAACAAGGAGACCGTGCATAAGATTTGCAGGATATTGCGACTCGTGGTTGGAGCTAATGGCGATTTTATTGCATAAATTTAATCTTTACAATTTTAAGATATTTTTTTATTCATTTCGGTAAATATATCTGTTAAAAATGCGAATCTTTATTGCATATTTTTGCATTTATTATATATATATATATATATATATATATATATATATATATATATATATATATATATATATATATGTGTGTGTGTGTGTTTACGCATGTATATATCTATAATGTGGGTGGCTGTTACAGACCAATATTTGCAGTGTAATGTTTATTATTACTCTGTGTCTGAAAATGATTTCAAGAAAACTAGGAATTTTTGCGACTAGCATGGGATGTCAACTCTAAAAAATGACATTATTTTATGAAAGAGATTTAGATGTAAATGTATGCGTTCTTCCCGCACAATCCAGTGTTTTGGTGTGATCATTAGCGATGGCGAAATTATGCCGCCATTCATCTTCCAAGCAATAGATTGTTGAATGCAACGAGTCTATGTCCTGTGAGAGTGACGGTTACTTCGATGAATATCTACAAAGGATTCGTGTGATATTCCGGTTTTTACGAATAAAAATTCAGCCAAGTGATATTTATGTAAGAATAGTTTTGTTTCTTGGCATATAAGCAAGTTTAATTTTACCAGTGAATATCCAATTCATGTTTAGATGCAGTACTTCTTTTTCCCAATCCATCTACTCTTTCGATAATTTAACGAAAGAAAAATTACCGCGGATGTAGAAGAAAAAATAACCTTTCTGTTTAAAAGCATTTATTTTTCGGAAGTAGTTCCGACTGAACTCGTTTGGCTAAACTATAAAATTAACATTGTCTGCTACTTTTGCAATTAAATGTCAGAGATTTTCGTTGGAAGATCTTTGAATAGATGCAGAGAGAACGTTTGTTCTACTAAGGAATTAATCAAGGTGATCACATTCTATGCACTTGATATATGTCAGACAGATCAGGCTTAAATGGATTACTGTTGACATGTTTTGGCTGGAGCATCCCAGTCCAGACTTCCCGGTCTGGATACTGTCGAAAGTCGTTTCAAACTCGGTAAACACTCACTCACAGACGGCATGCCACTCAGTGCTCAATCGCATTCGTACGAACAGTTCTACCTTTAGCTCCCTCCCTCCCTCCCTCCCTCTCTCTCTCTCTCTCTCTCTCTCTCTCTCTCTCAGACACACACACACACTTTTATGGGGAAACACACCTATTCTATACTTAATAGACTCTCCTACCTAATATAAGTAGGAGTAATAAGAGAAACGAGGGTCAGCCGATGTCGGACTGCACTAGTCGACATGTAGTCGAATACGAATGTAGTCAGTGACAACAACAAGATTACTCTGCGTAATACCTATTATATCAATTTCCTAACGTTTTGTACGGCGAACTATTTTATGACAGATTTAGTACAAATACAAGCCTCCACTGCGATAACTCCACAACATACTTACGCACACACACACACACACACACACACACACACATATATATATATATATATATATATATATATATATATATATATATATATATATAATAATATATTTTTTGTTTAAAAATATGATTAAACAAAAAATATTATTATAATATAAGCTCTACTTCTGTATGGAGCACTGTCTTCTTAAAAATAAAACAAAAATACTAAGGAACCCCGGATTATGCACCCAACGTGTTCTTTTCTATATTCTTCATACCTACGCACTTATATATATATATATATATATATATATATATATATATATATATATATATACGTATAATTTCTCTAAATTTAAGGCAAAAGAAACAAAGACTTTTCAAAATTATTACAGAAATTCTCCTAGACGCTGCTTACGACCGAAACTAAAACATTTTTTCTATTTATTAATTCCTCCATTTTTCTCTCTAGATATATATATATATATATATATATATATATATATATATATATATATATATATATATATATATATATATAAGTTTGTATGTATGGGTTTGGTTGTGTGATTGTATATACATATATGCCTTCATATATGCATACATATATATATGTGTGTATGTGTCTGTTTTATAGATGTGTCTGGGGGGGTACGTATTATTTCATTGGTCATATCAATGGATCATAGTATTGGGCAAAACACAAAACTCTGATTTCCCTTGTGTACACAAACCGGACCGGGATACATTTATCATCCTTCACGCATAATGACTGCAATAAACAAAGGAAAGCATCAGACAAAGTAGATTGAAGGTGTTCATTATATGTCTGGGTCTGTACAATCCAGTTTATCGTCTACTATATTGGGTGACACCTGTTTATGTTTTTTTCAAAATCTAATCAACACGTTTTCTGTATTGCAATCTAATAAGTACTCTCAATATACTCCGTTCTTGACAACGAAACAAAGCAGACCTATTCAGTTGAGAAACTTTTGTAATATTTGTGTTAATATCGTTTCAAATGAAACCCAATAAACCCTCTCCTTCACTTATCTATTTTCAATTTTAAATTCTAATTTTAAGCTTATACACACACACACACACACACACACACACACACACACACACACACACACATATATATATATATATATATATATATATATATATATATGAATTATTTTTATTTATTAAGTTATGATATATATTAATGTGGGGGTAATCCGCCATCATATTTCCACTATGATCATTTTTTTATAATGTTTATTTTAAAGACAGATAATTATCTTTTAATGCAACAGAATTTTCGAAAGTTAGTTATGCTTTTAATACGCATAAATCTGCGCAGTTTTAAGAGTAAATTCATTTTCGATAATGTCATATATATATATATATATATATATATATATATATATATATATATATATATATATATATATATATATATATATATTGATTATACTAAGTCATTATACTGTTAGATTAATGAGGAAACAATGAAAGGAAGAAGATATTTAAGAACAAACTGAAATGCCAAAGTCTACGTGAGATACTAAAACTTTCTTTTGAGCTGTAAGACTAGCAACAATCAACCGTAGTTTAATAAAAACTGAATAGAGAAGTTTTAATTTTCATGTATACCGAATGTCTAAAGTAAACACAGGTATGTGCATAAAGTAGGTATACACAAATGAAAACTAAACGGGCCTACAAAATTTATGGTATACGTTATACAAATATATTAATATTGGTATAATGCTTACTGTATACCAATATTTGCACAAGCAAACACTATGGTTTATGGTTTGAGGTATTGTGGTGAAGCGTCTCGGCTACTGCCCGGAACTTGGTCGGCCGAATTTTTATGTTTACAAGACGTCATGCATACGAAAATTCATCAAACGATATTACGCAGACAGAAACATAAATTTATTCGGTCTCTAAGTGTGGATCGTAAGTAGTGTATTTTTTGTTTTATACTCGCCAGGATTGTACTTAGATCGTTTTATTATTTTAGTATTAAACCTATTTTAGTAGCGAGTTTCTCTTTAACCCACGCTCTTTTACGTTTTTGCCGTTTAGGATAATTTTTTTTGGAATGTTTGCCCTTTCCTACGAATTTTTTTGAAGAAGGCTTCTCCGAAATAGGTCAAGAACTTTAAAAAATATTATTAACTTATTATATATATATATATATATATATATATATATATATATATATATATATATATAACAATGACTCAGACACTAATATTCCATGGTTATAATTTACTACAATGAAATCGTAATCACGATCAAATTAATCAGACCTGCAAATTCAAAAATATAACTTCGGATATAAAGAGCAAAATTTTAGTGACAGTGTACGTGTGGGAATGGGAATATGTGTGAGAGGCAAATGTATGAAAGTTCTAGACGTAGGTGTAACAGATGAATGAACAGGGTAGCTTGAATTTGAAAGTGTGGATTAAAATTTAACAAAGAGATGTTTTAAAGAGAGGAGATAAATAACGGTATAAATGAGTGAGATACAGAAAAATGTTGATTATTTTTCGATGCATAATTCATTACCGAATCGCTGAGTTAAATTAAATTAAAAAAAGAAAACAAAGATCGGAGATGTTTGTATGAATTTGTGTTGACACTACGCACAATAAAGAACGATATGATCTAAACTTAAAATCCAGAAGATGAGAAGGAGAAGGAAAAAAGTTGCTGGGAGTGAAAACGGGTGGCATTTATAAGAGAACCGATATGTAATGAAGAAACATTTCTCAAAGCAAATAATATCAATTATAGTTTACAAATTTAACATAAATATATAAAAATTAAAGAATATTTAATCTAGGAAGGACCTACTATTTATATCCCCAAAACACATACGTAGATACAAACATACACAACCACATATCTATATTTACTCGAACATACATACATATAGGTGCGCACAAACACACACACACACATATATGTATATATATATATATTTATATCAATACACATACACGCATGC